>VWZV01015115.1:284293-371712 GCA_013397155.1 Irena cyanogastra
TCCGTGCCCGGTGTCTCCCCCGCCCTCCACGGCCCCGGCGCTCCGGATCGGCCGCGCGGCTCCGCCCCGCCGTGACCCCGCCCCACCTGTCAATCAGCGCTGCGAGGCCCCGCCCCGGTCCCGCCCCCTCGCTGCCACGGAGACCCAGCCCCTCCTGCCTCGCGCTCCGCCCCGCCCCGGGTCGCCTCACGGCCAGGCCCGGCGGCGCGCTCTGGGTCACGGACTCGCCGAGCTACAGAATCGCAGAATTATAGTTATAGAATTTCAGAATCACAGCATCACTGAATCATCAAAGCTGGAAGAGACCTTTAATATCATCTAGTCTGATCGTTCACCTAGCACTACCACGGTAACCCCCTGAATCACTACACCACATCACCCAGCACCATGTCCAGAGTCCTCTTGTACACCTTCAGGGATGGTGACCTCCCTGGGCAACCTGTTCCAATGCCTCACTACCCTAACAATGACAATTTTTTTCTGTCTAATCTGAATCTCCGCTGTCTCAGTTTAAGGCCGTTTCCTCTGGTCCTGTCACTGCAGACAGGTCAGAGAAGAGCGGCCCCCACCCCCTTATAGCATCCTCTCAGGTAACTGTGAGAGCAATGGGCTCTCCTCCAGGCTGGACAACCCCAGCTCCCTCAGCCATTGCTCACAAGATATGTTTTCTAGACCCTTCATGAGCCTTGTTGCCCTTTGCTGACCACACTCCAGCCCCTCAATGTCCTTTCTAAGGTGAGAGGCTCAGAACTGAGCACAGTACTCCCACCAGTGCTGAGGACAGGGGTCAGGGCAGTGCTCGGTGCAGTTGGGGGGGCTGGAGTCAGGGCTAGAGCTGGAGATGGAGCCGTGCCTGGAGCCGGTGTCAGAGCCAAAGCTGGAGCCTTATGGCAGCGCTCAGCCCTTCCCCATGTGCCAGGTTCCATTTCCCAGGCACTTGTCAGCTGCTGTCCTGAGCCTGGTACCCTCTACTCCCTGTCTATCAGCCTCCCAGACCCCCTTGCTTCCCTCACAGCCTGGCAGAAATTCCCACTCCTAGGGGAGCTGAATGCCAGAGCCACCCAACACCTCCCTGCACTCCTAGAGCACATTGCCATAGACCTGGCTGGGGGGAAGGGGGGTCCTGTCTCCAGGCATCTGCATTCTCAGGGATTTGGCCTACCCTGGCTGCTAGCTTCACCACACTATGGGGCCCTGTGAAGGCTGAAGGTGTAGAAAGGCACAGAGATGACTTTTGGCAACATCCCCACCTCAGTGAAACTGTGACTCATGCTGCTTGCAGACTTTCAGGCCATTCACATTGAAATCTTTGTGGGATACCTTAAACGCTGCCCACTGTGGAGATGAAACATCAGAGTAGAATGAAGCAAAGTGTGGCCCTTCTTAGCCATTGTTTGCAAGAGCTATCAGTTCCCTGCCAGTTTTAAGTGCTCACACACTGTCCCCTTGGCAAATAGTGGTCTTGGACAAAATATGATGAAAAAAAAGTCCTTTTGAGTTGCTGGTCATGAAAAAAGAGATGCAAAAAGGCATTGTTTTCCTTCTATGGGGCAATCCATGCCATTTTAAGGATGTCTGTTCTGGAGAAAGTATTTTTATTCCTGGGTCTCTCCATGTGGTATCACCAGAGGAGCTGCAGTAATGGTAGGAAGGAATGAGTCAGCAGGATTCTCCTGTCATTTCACACAGAGGCGAAGGGGCATCTCCGTGAATGTACAGCACACAGGACCTGCTCACACACCCAGCTGTTCTTCAGCCTGTGTCTTTTGCATGGATTCTTTTATGGAAAGAAATGACAAGGTAGAAGAGAACACAACAGCCTGTGTGAGGATATACAGTCAGTGACACGTCAACATCAATGTGCTAGGAGCTGCTGTTTGCTTTGGACACACCTCCAGAAAATCAGATCTCTTCAGTATGGTCAGCTCTGGCCTGATCCTGAGCAGAGCTGAGCATTGACATTTCTCATTGTCCTCTCTTTAGATCCTGGGAGGGGAGTGAAAGGTAGAGCAGTCCATCAGACAGCAATCACCACTTAGTTAATGGCACAGAGACAGCAGAAGAATATTAGAATGAGAATATTAGAAGGAAGCCATAAAGCTGTGCCTGAGGTCCCATTTACCACTAACAAATGGAGGAAATAACTGATCCAACATGGCCCCTTTGTTAACAGGCTGACCTGATCTGCTGCTGATCCTCTCTGGATAACCATGAGCTATGTCCCTGGTGGATCTGCTCCATCTTCTCACAGGAGCTATACAAAGGTCCATGTCTTACTCATGTCTGCACAGCTCCCATGGAGATCACTGTAAACAAAGCCAAAACAGAGCAGAAAGAGAGTCAAAGCAGTGGTGCTTTAGTCAGCACTGGTGACTGGGTCTTATCTGGGGCCCTGTGAGCTCACTGCTCAGCTCTGCTGCTAAGGCACGTGCACATGCCAGGTTCTTCCTGCCTCATTTTCCCTCTGTACAAGGGGGAGAGCGATGCTCCCTGCCTTCCTGGGAGGTTGCAGGTTTGCTTAAGTACCCTTCTCCAGCCTGGGCATATGGAAGGGTTGTATGTCTGAATATTGCAATCATCACAATAATATTGCCATGAAAACAAAGCAAACCCCAAACCTATGAATAGAATTAAATTCTCAGCAATAAGAAGGGTAGCTGTACCAGTCAGAGAGAAACCAAATTGACCATGAGACAAGCAGAGAATGGATTAGCCTGTGCTTGACAGATGGTGCCAAGGACTGATGTTTTTATTTCCCTTGCAGAGGAGCTTAGAGGAAGGGGGGGTAGGGGAGGGTGAGGTAGGGCACGTTTAATAGAACAAAGCAGCAGGCTGTAGCAGCTCTGCTGAAAAACACTAAAAATACCAAAAGCAATTTCCAATTAGCTTGTAAGGGACATGCTACGTGTCAGCTACAGGGTGAAAAACAGGATCAGCAGTATTGTACCACATGGCACTTTTAATTTTCAAAGCAGCCTGAAAACATTAATTAATTCTCCTCTGACATAGGGAAATGCAGTGCAGTCAGCAGTTTGCTCCTTTACTTCTTATGCCAGGTTTTGGGAAGACCCTGGGCCTTTTCCACAGCTGATTCATATCATAATAGCTCAAATTACTCTGGAGGAGCCAGTCTTCTCTGTAGCACTACTGAGCAAAAAAGGCTATGCTAGATCTGGAGCTTAATGAACCAGAGAAAGGGGAGATGCCCACACTCAACAGCCTTAGTAAGACCCACCTTTAATATTTGCCCTATCTAAAGCCAGTTCTCAGAGTTGCTGTGAGCAACTCTATAGGAAGCATTTCAGAGATAATTGAGTAACTGAGGAATTAATCACAATCTCAGACAGAACTGTGTAGTGAAACTCAACCACCAACATATTAATCTAATTAAAACCTGTGACAAAACTTCAGTAGAATTCAGCAGAACCTGGGTACTTCCCACTGAATGAATGTCAGGGCTTGGGGGCTGCTTGTGCACATCTTCTCCCTTTAAAAAGAAAAACTTACAGTTCAGTAGTTTTTGTTCCTGCTCCTTCTCCAGAGCCACTAATAATCATTTGGTACACTTTTGGATTCCTGTGTGGCAAAGTTAAGCCTACCAAACCAGTCATGCCTGAGGTGGGACAATGATGCAGTGGGATTTTCCATTGCTGTTCCTTCCATGCCCAGGATTTCTGGCAGCAGAGAGGAAGCAGCTGAAATACAGAGCCAGGCTTACAGGCTGTGATCTCTCTGGGAGACAGCGTGACTCCTCACTGCCCCCTCTGTGCCTTCTTAGCTTTGCCTCGCATCAAAGGCTGGGCTCAACCCACGAGCTGCTCTTGTTATTTGGCAGTGGTTACTGATAGCCCGTGTTTTTCCGAGGAGATGGTACAGCCTGCAGCTTCATTCTCGTAAGGTAAGCCGACTGACACACACAAAAAAGTAATTGTGTCTCATTTGATATCACAAGCAGACACTGCTTTTGGCTCACCTGAAAGCCGACACAGGCATAAGTCCTACTTACAGATACTTTTCAGAGGTTGTATTTTTTGCTAGGGGAAATTATTTCTACAGTTAATCTCAACATCAAAAGACGAAGGTCAGTGATGAAGGTTCCTCCACACCCTCTCTATAATGCCAGAGCTGGTCTCATTACCCTGTCACCATACCTAGTAGCTGTTGGCCAGCTTTTGAAAGGTGTTTAAATGTAAAACCCCCAAAAAACCCAGGAGCCATATCAGAGAAAGTACTTAATGCCTGAAGAGGGACTTTAAATTTCCGTGCCATTATGAAGACATCAGGAATGGAGCCAGCAAGCAGGCCTGGTGCCAGGGAACGCAGAACAGTGTAGTGCAGAACCAAGGAGTCATCACTGTGCACAGGCAGCTCAGGGAGGCTGGCAGGGGACACAGAGCCCCCTGAAGCCAGGCACTGGTGCAGTGAGCCTCACTGCCATGCTCAAGCAGAGAAAGCAAAGTGCTAAGTAGGATGGATGGTGACAGTGAAGGATGGTTACTGAAATATGGAGAACTTTCAGGTTTCAGTCTGCAAGTCCTGTCTCTCAAATCCTGTCCAGTGACAATGCTCTGCAAGATCACAGATGTTATCACTTTCCTTTGGGGCAGATTTTGTCAGGTGTCTGACTCATGGATGACAGCCACCTGATGATGCCACTTCCTGCACACAAAAGCTTGGTTTGATGCATATGTGTTTGAGTGGAGAGAAGATGCCATGGAGTGGTGCCCCACTGACCCAACTGATGGAATGAGCCAGCTGCCGACTCCTCTGTATTTCGTAGGAGGTGATTTCAAGGGAGTTTTATCCTCAGCTGAGAAGACAAAGCTGAAGCCATTCCCTTGGCACAGAAAAACATCACAACAGCTGTCTACCAGGAGATAAACAGTTCGGGGGAGAGCAGCTATTCCAACGCACGTGGACTTCATCAGACAGTCTGGGCTGTCCCTATTGTTTGTGAGCACTGGGTGAGAACAAAGACAGATTGGGCTAGAAAGGGCCCCATGCAGAGACATTCAGAGCCTGTACAGAACAGGGCACTTTAATGTCTGCACTGGATTGCTGGTTTTTTTTTTATATAATCAGAGGAATCTACTAACTTGGGAATATATAAATGTACACACACCTGAGGCCCAGATGAATTCCCATAACTGTTTTGTTTTTGGTTGTACTTACCAGGAGATAAAATTGATTTGTTACAATTGTCACTTCATAGACAGGGGAGTGAGAAGAAATCTTTGTAGTATTGTCAGTCTTTTCCATTCGCTGTTCCTGGAGATCTGGGTGGAGCTTCTCAGCCTCAGTCAACATAGCATTTCCTCAAAGGTCTTGAAGCTGATTCAGTATTGCTTTCAGTCTTTTAACAGTACCACCCCCTGCTTAGGAGGTACACTTCTGAGTGTCAAAGGTGAGCCTGTTTAAAGGAAAACAACCAGCCCCACTCTAGGCTTACTACTCTCTTTTGTTCACAGATATCTACCCAAGGACATTTATCAAAGATGCTAAATTCAGAGGGAGCAGAGTGAAAAAGCCAAGCAGAGCCTGGGGGAAGAAACAGGTGGCCCACATAAAAAAGGGGAGACAGGAGATGCAAGGGAAGGGGACAGGACCTGGAAATCTACCTGGAAACCCAATAAACAGCTTCATCCATACCACTGAAATGGTGAGGTAAGAGACTTGTTTTGTGATCCTTTTGACACCCTAATAATCTTTGGTCATTGTCAAACAGTGAAGGTACAATGCATGTACCAGAGACCAGGAGGAGAGCTCAGCAGATGTGTGGCTGTGTTTAACACCAGTCTCTGTGAGGGAGACTTCACGTCTGGTTTCTGTCCAGCAGCCATGACACGCGGGTGGCACCACTCCCTGCAGGGACAATGTGTTTCAGCAAGTGCAGCCTGTGAGAGGAACCCACACCTGAGGAAACAGAAAACACCCAGCTCCCCTTCTGCAAGTTCTTCAGAGGAGACTGTCCCTCGGAGCCCAGCTGCACAGCTGAGTAAACACTAACGTGTTTGCCTCTGGGGCAGCCTAAGAGAGATGATCCATGGTTTATTCCAGGGCATTCCTGAAACCTCCACAGAAGTGAGAAAGGATTTCTTTCCTTCCCAGGTACAATAGTAACAAAAAAGGAGGAAACTCTCTGTAGGTATTACATCAGAACACACAGTATCACACACACAAAGATTTTCAAGTAGTTTGCTAAACTGAGTAAGCAATGCAGTTCTTGCTGCAGAGATAAAAATTAGGAGTACAAGAGAGTACAAGCAAATTATCTGAAGCCCCTTGTCCTGCCAGAGGGGGACTGGCAGGGTTAGGCCAGGAGCACAAGGGGAAGAGTCTTCCATTTGTTTGCTTTCCAGGCTCCATTTTGGATGAGATCCCAAAGGAAGAGTACTTGAGGGTTTTGATGTGGCTAGTTGCTTATAGGGTGAGTAATGTAATTATTCAGCACATGTGACTGGCCTTGCACAGGGCAGGCTCTGAGTTACACTAGCAAGGGACTTTTGGTTAAGGCAGCCTGAGTCACTCATAAGCCAGTGAAACAGGTGAGAGCAAGAAGAATAAGAATTACTACAGATTTAAACTCTGGTGGGCTCACAAAACTGTAGCACAGGACTCGTGTAAGCAATCCACAATATGCCTAATTCAGTTTTCTCATTTCACTGGGACTCCACATGCAGATTGCTCACATTTTACAGAGGTGAGCAAGGTCCCTTCCTAGGTTTGCAGGATGTGATGTGAGGGGGATATTTGCCTTCACACATGATTATGCATCAACAATTGTAACACAGGCAGGCAACAGTGCAGGGAGCTGAACTGCAGCAGTGACCACTTGATATGGGACCTGTACACTCCATCGCAGGATAGAGGGCATGGCAGGCTAGGTCCTTGAAGAGGAGGTCTTTAGGTGAAGAAATGGACACTCCATGCATTTTGAGGAGGCAGAAAGCAGGAACAAAGCAGAAAAGCACCCCAGCAACTTGCCAATAAAGCATGGAAGAGTATTTCATCATAGTGTTGCATCATTATTAGTCAAGCTTCTAGGCATCTGCTAATGTGACAGCTATTTATTGTTATTACAGTGTTTAGACAGATTTCTAAAAGGCATCATGTAGGTGCCTCAGTCCCGTTCATTTCAGAGAGACTTAGGCAATAGGGACTTAGCTCATAGTGCAGCCTCAGCCTGGAATGGGGGAGGCTACATGGAGGGAGCACCCCTTCATGAGCCTCTAAACAGCAAAAAACAAATGGGCTTTCACAGGTACTCTGTTAAAATCTAGACCAATCAAGTTTGGAAAGACTCATTAGAATGAACTAATTAACCACTCTTAGCCCTTGAAAGCCACGTGGTGGAAAACAGCCTCCAGAGTATTTGCCAGGGCACAGCAATGGCCTGATGTTCCAAGAGGGCAGGCAAGCCAGCAGCTGGAGGCAGAGCCAGCACAGGCAGAGCTCTCAGGGATGGCACATGGTCCCACAAGAGCTAAACACAGCCAGTGCTGAGGCCAGTCAGTGCAATTAATGTCTTGGAGTGCCCTCAGAGCCATGACTGTATTTTAGAGGTAAAATGGCACAAAGAAGTGGATCACAAGACCAGATTCATTTGAATTCCTTGCAGTACAGCACTTACGTTGGAATTTCCTAATTCTTGTTTTTCAAAAACTCAGCTATTATAATTTAGTGTGACTTTTCTCCACGAAAATATACTGACCTCAGCCTGGTGGAATGTCAGGTTCAAATCTGATCAGTTAGCAAGACAAACACTGATCTCATTCAACTCCTTGCAGATTTTTGCCCAAAAAATCATGCAGACACTTGGCAGCTTCTAACTCACTTTGGGAAGATCCAATTTTAGATAGTTGAGAACAAATTAATTCAAGAAGAAGCACATCAGAAGGACGGAGATGCTTTTAAACTTGATACTCAATTGACCTGTGGTTTCCTCTTTTCCTGTCTCCCAGTATCAATCCAGTAGTGATCTCACAGAACCCTTCCATGCTTCTCCTCCCCTGACAGATTAAATCTGGTAGTCAAACCAGCTGGGCATTTCAGCTTTGTCTGGGGGTTGGTTTTTTTTTTCTTCACTTGCTACCTTAAGCTGAGAAGCAAACTCAGACACTCACAGAATGCAGACAGTGTAACTGTCTGTGGGCAAAGGGAGCTGGTTTCTCCCAAGTCATGAGCAAATGTGTTTCTGTTTGGAATACTTGTTGTGGGTAGCTCCCAAAGGAATAGACCAATGCAGTACTCCTTTCCCCAAAATAGCAAGCAAACAAGATAAACCCAGTGACACTTACACATGAAAAAATAGGAGCTGATTAAACACAAGGAACAGATCAGAACTAGGGGCAGGAAAGCAAAATGACAGAGCCAAGACATGGATTAAAGAAATAAATCGGTCGAATCACCAAGAAATCGGTTGAATCTTTGAAACACCAAGAAAAGCTTCTTTTTTCCCCCTGGCAAATTCACTTGAGTGACTGATAAGCAACTGAAAGGATTGCTGAGCCATGTGTCAGGCAGGTGAGTTCTCTGTGGTTGTTAATTATCCAGGCTTCTGAAGGCGCTGTTACTGGCTATTGATAGCGTGTGACACATCACTCCTGCCCACATCCCTAACTTCGGGGACAATGATGCACACATGAGCCATGTTAGGTTGCCACACAGCCCTCCACGGGTAGCCCACATAGTGGCATCTTTGCTGGCTCACTGTCACTAATCCTTGTCGTTTTCTGCTGCAAAAGGAACGCGGTGGCTGTCGGGGCAGGGGGTGGGTGTCCCTGTGCAGTGACTCACTGCGTGACCCTCCCCGCCCTTTCCCGGTGCAAACACAATTGGGACAGAACAAGAGATGGTTGTTAAATGATCGATTTGGGTTAATCAAGACTTCATTAATCGCGGGTTTTTATCTTGGGTGACCTGGGAGATTTTCTTTTGTGTGGCATAGCTCCATCTACAATTGACTCATCCCACCTGAGGGCAGCTGATACTTAGCCCTGTTCTAGCTATTAAATTACTGCTCTGCAGTTTGTTTGTTTAATGTGTTCCCCAGTTCTTTGGCCCAAACTCACAATCTGATCATTCATTTGCGTGTAGGCAGGGGCAAGCTCCAGCTCGGAGTCGGCTGTTCAACACAACAGTCTAAATAGTGCCTTGACAAAGCTGAGAAATATAAAGTAAATTAGAACCCAGAGGTATTTATCTTGTCACCACTGCTTAAAGTAAGCAAACTGAGCAAACAGTGTGCTGAAATAACTGTGTGTAGAAACCACTTGAAAATAGCCTGAGGTGCTTTGTTAAGGCAGGAGACCACCTTACAAATGAGGCCTTTTATGCATATCACACTGTAATATCATAACTCAGTGGTTTTCTTGCCTTAAGCAAATCAGCATTTGTGACTTTTCTGACAGGCTGTTTGTCCTTGCTGTGCACGGCTTGATTCACCACTGCTTTGCTTTTTGTGGAGTCATTTAAGCCTAGGCTAAGTTATGTGATCCCTCCTCTCTGGGAGAGTGTTGTAGAATTATAAATACTCAACATGAGACAGGACGGTTTATAAATCAATTTTTGGCTCATGACACCAGCTCTCTGAGATCCACAGCATCGAGGAATTTTTTCCTACCATCTGAGCAGCACTCAACTTTCCAACTAATACTGGAGTTTTTCCTCCTTTCTAGAAATCAGCCTATGTCAAGTGGAAAGGCAAATACAGGAAATAATTTCCTGAAATTGCTCTCCTGGTAGTTTTCTATATAACTGTTGGAGCTGTAGCAAGACTGAGCTGTGGCTTGGGAGGGAAGAAGAGGCCATCTGTGCTATGGTGAACAGGAGAGGAGGTCTCCATACTGCACTCAAATGAGTCTGTGCCAAGAAAAAGGCTGGCAAAATGCAAGGACTTTGCTGTTAGTCCTACAAGCAAATCATCTTTAGTGCTCTGTGTGATGGTAACACATCTCAACCGTTTTTTTCTGTACAAACTCATGTATTAAAGTAGATGGGAGGTAAAGGAATTGGTTACATCCAGGCAAAGAAGTCAGACATAAACAGCCCTTCAAAGTATAGAAGCAGCATGCACAGAGATGAGGTGAATAGGTACAGGTTCCTTCTCCTGTGCTCTGTTCTTGCTGTGACTGCAGCCTCTGGGAACGTACCCTGCGCACATTGCACACTGCCTTACACTCTCTCAGGCATCAAGGAAATAATTCCAAGGTTTGTTCACAGACATTTTCCATAGCTTTCCTATTTTAAGCCTTGCTCCTGCCCTCTGAGGCCCTCAGTGGGACCTGGGACCTGAAAGGGAAACATACCAGGTTGAGGTTGTGAATACTCCTGGATGTAGCCTTTAGAGCAGCTTGGATGCTTGAGAGAAAGGGGTTAATCTGTTCCCAGTTGGGAGCAGTCTGCAGGCAGGGATTTGCAAGGCAGTAGGGGCTGCACCAGATGTGAGGGCAGTGATTAACTCACCGCCTGGATCACTGAGGAGCTGTGCATAATTGGCACCTTATTTTAGCAGCTTTTAGGATCCAGTCTATAATTAAGAGTTTAGATTAAATTCACCCTGATTTGAAAGAGAGAAGCTGAGAAAACAGGAATTGTCTGGGACCATAATGGCCTGGGCTTTATCCATTCTTGAAGGGGAGGGAAGAAAAGCTTTAGGAATCCAGCCATTTCTGTCACAGAGTTACTCTGATTTTGTTACAGTCAAACAGCAGCTTTTACTACTCAAGACAGTGTGAATTCTCATAAGTGCTTATTTTTAAAAAGAATGATTTATAGATACTTATTTTTATTTAAAGATGAATTGTTTTCCGGGAGATTTAAATCTTTCTTGACAGTGTTTGTTACTTGACATGCCACAAAGCAGGGCTGTCACATAGCAATTGGAGGATAATACTGAGGAGAAACTGGCTATTCTCTTTGGGCTGTCTGGATGGGAAGAGCTGCAGACAGTGAACAAACAGAGCCACGTGAAACGCTGCTAGAAGCAACCTCAAGAGGTCACCTCTGTTGCTAGGCAGGATCCACTAACATAAGCAAGGAAAGGAAAATTAACCTCAGAAAATAATTTCAGCTTTAACAATTCAGGCTGGTACTGACACTTAGGAATGGATTTGATCTTTACATGCAGATTTTTATAGTGAATGTAACCTTCCCCCTATATTTTTCTTTCCCATTGCAGTTCACTTTGACTGGGGAATGATTCTCAGCCCAAGCTCATGATTGATTTTGTCTGGCGTTGACATCTCTGCTGGTGGCCCCCATCATGATCCCGCCAGTGGAACTAAACCACCTGGAAAATTTGGGCCAGGAGACCTTGTGTGGACAGCCCTCTTGGGGGGGACAACACTTTTTAATTAACTGGCAGAAACCATCGGTGAGGAATGACTGCCAGCTCCATCTGAGGGGAGCAATCCCAGCTGCAGGCTGTAATTCCTGTTACCTGTACAGTGGAAAAATCTCCCAGCATTAGCCCTTTTTTCCTCTCAGAGGAGCTAAAAATATACTCTTTGAAAACAGAGTGATACTGGTTTGAAATGGGAGAGGGAAGAATCAGAGATATCTGGGACCTGTGTGGAGGGCACACTGACAAATTTCCAAAGTGTTTTCAGGGACAGTAGTTCACAGGGAGTATTGGGTTCTGAAAATCATTGTCATCTGTCCCACAACTAATTATGTGAGTGGATTAGTCACTGCTGGCTTTGGCAGTGTTTTTCATTTGATTTCCAAAACGAGGCTGCAATCTTCAGTCCTATCTCACCTGCTTGTGGCACACTGGCCAAGAAAAGATCCGTGAGGACAACAGAGCACTTGTCTGGGCAAGAGAGAGGGAGAATATTGAGTGGCATTTTGAGGGGCAAAAGGAGACCTCTGTTCACATTGAGACTGTTTGATTTAGTTTAGGGGTTTTTTGTTTTGTTTTGTTTTGTTTTGTTTTGGTGAGGGGTTTTTTTTTGTTTGTTTGTTTTGATTTTTGTTTTTATTCCGTACAGTGAAAAGCTCCTGGGATCAAGTTAAAAGATGAAAATATGAGACTTGCTTGGAAAAAACACTTCCAGCTTTTTGACTTATACAGTCCTGATATCAAACCAAGGTGGCTTGCATTGGGCTAATGAGGTGGATCCTACACTGCCAGCTCAAACCTTCCTGCTGCAGAGCGGGACTGGTGCCTGCCCAGCAGGAACACATGAAGCTGCCAACTTGAGCCAGCTCAAGAGCTGCACCAAGGCCAGCTGAGCTGTCTCACCAGCCAGGCGGCCTGGGCAGTGGGGTTTGGTAACCTTCTCAGTCGTGCTGGTGAAAATCATCTCAACTCAAGGCTCACCTTTCAGTGAGAAGCTTGAAGCAACAGCAGCAGCAGTTATGTCTGAGGGAGAGGGTTTGGATTCTGGGAGTGTCTTATCATAAAGCTTGGGAAGCCCTGAAGAAGTCTTGCACTCAGATATGAATGTGGTGGCTCTCATTCACACTTCCAGCAGATGTTTATCCAAATGCCATCAACTGCTGTTTGCAAAGGGATTAAAGGGTGCAGGAGTCATCACTGAGGTATCTCTTACCTAGATCTGGGTTTAGCTATTTCAAGTGTAGTTGCAGTTTCCACCTTGAACTGCTCTTGGTTACCTACTTACTTATTCATGCTTCTACTTTTCTGAATGATATGCAGATCCTCCAAATGCAATGAAAAACACTGGCACATTTAATCAGGGTTGATTCCCTGAAGAAAGCACTGGGAAACAGTATTTAGAGACAAGAGCTGAGCATGCTGCATTTCCCAACCATATGCTAGGGTATTATCATTCATACTGGGCTCCACCAGTGGCTTGTATTTACAGGCATAGAACTGGAAACCACACAGATTGGGAGTAAACAGCATTCAAAAATCACGTTGAGATTTAGCATTCTTTATTCCAGAGAAGGAAGCACAAGGAAAGAAAAAACAGAAAACGAGGTAAGGGCAGATCACATCAGAGGCTGCTGGGTGAACCACAGTTCTCATTGACACCCCAGAAAAGAGGAGTTAAAAGGCATGATTTGAAGGAGTAACTTGCAGATGTTTATAGGGAAGATGAAATGATGATGGCTGTAAGAAAGAAACACCCCATGGAACTGTCTGGTTGCCACATCCCACCATCAAGATGAATAATATAGGCCAGGGTTATGCCAGATTTGCATTGCTTCCGCATGCACAGAGAAGAGAAAGAATGGACCAAGCTGCCTTATCCCTTCAGCAGGTCACAGGACTGCTCCTGTTCTGATGAAGCCCTCAGTGCTCCACACCAGTTCCTCATCCCCTCCAGGGTGAGGAATGAAAATTGCTCTGCCCCAGACTGCAAGGCAGCTGTGCTGGGGACAGGGAGGAGTATGGACGTTCCAGGACAAGCACGTGTGTAAGCCACTGGAGGGATGAGGCAGCCAGGATACTGCTTACAATGAACCAGAAAAGCAGCTGCTTTGAAGGACCCTCTTCAGACCTGAATTCTGTGATATGATACAAGTTGGGCAGAAATGCACAGTTCTTAAGCCTAGGTTTTTTTTTTTTTTTGAAGGGGAGGCCCATCAACTGGCTCCAAAATGCTCCCTGCTTGCTTTGACTGCCTCTCCCAGCATCTACCACCTGCAGAAAGACTCCTCACCCCCTTCCTTTCCCACAGAGACTACTTCGCCTTATAAGCTGCTGTGAATTGAGGACATCCTCTGCACATAGTCCTTGTCTTACTGACCAGCTAGCTGTGCTCCAAAGGCCAGATTCTGTTGGTAAATCTCCACGGGACTGACAGGAGGCAGCACACAGAAGGAAGCCCAAGCAGCTTTGGGTCAATGAGATATTAATTTAGATTCTGCCCTTTAAGACACTTTGCTGCTGTAGCTAAGAGTGATGGGTATGGCAATATTGCATAGAGCTTCCATGGCTTTGTCGCCAGGAGAGACAAGAGGCTGTAGCAAAAGGAGTTGCTGTGCACATATGAGGCTGTATTTGCCATTCTAAACCAAGAAGGACACTTTAGCCTGGCTTTCTAGAGAAACAAAGCTTATGCTCTCATGCTGCTTTTCCATCTGTTTCCCCTTTGATTGTTCCTCAGCAAATCCGGAGCCCATTGGCCAGTGTCAGCCAAACTTGACCATGGAACAGTGTGCACTTCCCTCTGTGGAGAGACGGGTGGCTTTGTGCAGGAGAAGGCAGGAATAACCCAGCTCTTTTATTGGGAAAACTGGAGCCAACTGGACCAGAGTGCCAGCTTGGCCTGTCAGCCCACACTTGGTTCTGGGTCCACCACAGCTTGTGCCCAACCATGGAGACTGGGTAAGACCTTGGCTACCTCAGCTAGTAACTGTGCCTGGTGGAGAGAGTTTCCTCCCTGACCATTGTGCTAATCAGCTTAACCCTGCAAGATGACATCTGATAAACTTGGGCTCTCTAAGAAAATACCTTGTAGTTATTTTGTGTTTGAGTGATTCAAAGTATCCTGATAGGAGATGATATATTATTAAACTCCTAATTTTCTCAAGAATTTTGATCTGACAATATTTTGAGGAAACCCTTTGAGGGATGTCTTTTTGCAGAGCAATCACAATTACTATAAACACATGCCCCTATCAGTCCCTCTGTCTGACCTTGCCCCATCAGATAAGCAGGCTTAGCCTTCACATGTCTGTAGGGATTACTTTATATCTGTCCATAGCGGTAACTGGGATAAAGTGATATTTTCTGCAAATACAGTTTAGCCTTTAGGAAGTTACTGCTTACTCATATGTTAACCTCAGCTCTGAGCAGGTGACCAAAGGCAGGCAGACTGCAGCTTGCCTGTGCTAGTGAGCTATAAATAAAGAGGAGCCTGCAGCTACAGCTGCCTGTACTCTGCTGCAGGTAAATATTTGTCCATGGAAGCTTGGTGAGGGCAACTTGCATTTGAATGGCTGACCACAAATCCCCACAGGAGACTGCAATAAAAATGATTTGGTGGCATCAGGTGCCACAAGGTATTAAGATTCCCAGGAAAAAAAATAATAGTTCAGTTCATTATCTCAGTAACAAGTTGTTGACACAGAAAAGCAGTATTTGATATCAGAGACTCAAATAATGAAGAGTCAGAAGCCAGCTCAGGAGATCACCTCTTAGGCTAAGGAAGGAGCAAGTACTTCAGGATCCTCCTAAACATGTTTTAAATATCTCAAATGGCAAAGATTCCACAGTCTTCCTAGTCAAACATAATATTTGGGTTTGGAGATATTTGTGATATGTGATATTTGTGATATGTCTTCTTTCTAATGGGCATTCCAGTCTCATTCTCTGAACTGCATCCTCTCTGAAGTGTATCCAGCCTCTGACTTTGATTACAACTGTCCAAGTTTTCAGGAGCTGCTTTCCTGTGTCCTGGTGACTTTCCTGGGTTGTAAATCCGACAGCATCAATCATTTGAATATCCTACTTTCCCAATACATTCAGGATGGGGATCACTCCTGATTCCAGCTTTTTACAGATTTCTGACATGCTAATGAAAAGCTAAGGAGCAGAGAGGCTACAGTGCAGGACAGTTTGAGAGAACTGCACTTCCCAACTCCTTGCAACACCCCTGCAGTTTTGTGTAGCCACAACAGGTTGACTGAGCTACTCTTCATCCCTACAAGTCTCTGGTCCTTTGTGTTCCTATATGTGGTGATGAAAACCAGTGCAGAGGGTGTGCAGAGCCCCAGCTGGGGTAGAAACATCAGAGCCCATCAAAGAGGCCACTCAGCAGAACAGTCTGTTGGGGCATATTCCACAGAGAGTGGGGGCCACTTGGGTGAGACAATGCTAAAGTAGAGAAGGCAGAGAGCAGAGGAGGGAAAAAGGGGTCATCACACTACCCCAGCACCATCATCATCCCCCGCCGCTGCTCTGCCAAACTCCTCTGTCAGCAGCACCAACCCCAAATTTTTTACCTTTGCCCCTTAAAGGCCTTTTGTGGTCTCTTCTCATGCAGTTCAAGTGTCTCCATGTAGCAAAGCACAATGCTCTCATTGATAAGGTGTTTTTTCCACACGCAGCAAAGGAGCCCCTCTGTTTAAACACCATGACATCACCTTCAAGGTCATCCTATAAATTCCTTCCTAAAATTATTTGTCACAAGCTCTGTGGAAAAAATCTGAGAATGAGACTGATGACACACATTAAATACACTGCCAAGCATGGGCCTCTGCTCTGACTCTTGACTTTGAGCATGGGAGCATCTCTCTTGTGTTATATCTCACACTGGGCTGGGTTGTTGGCACGTGGGCCACCTTTCTCTTTTATCTTTGCACCGTGGGCACCCCAGTACAAAACTGGAGCCCTGAGCGGAGACACAGTTAATAAGCAAGTTGGTTACAGCAAAATGGAGAATGAGTATCATTCCTTTTAGTATCAGAACAGCCTCAAAGCTTTGTTAATACAATTTCAGTATTATTATTTACAAAACAATCCTGTTTGACCAAGATGACCAGACTTTTCCTCTCTCTAACTTTAATGTGGTTTTATAAAATTGATACATTTGGCATGTCATCTGGAAACATTAACCAGGGAGGTTAAGAGGTGAAGCTCTTGGGTTTAAAGCATCCATTTAGTAGATAGATAAATGAATTGACTAAGTGCTACCCCATTTGTCATAAGGCTATTATACCTGATTTTTTTTCTGGGCTAGTTATAACCTATTGGTTAATGGGATAGAATTAGATTTTTACAGAACTCTGTGCAGATAATTTTCTTGGAAAACATTTTGAAGAGCCTGCCTGTCCAGAATGAGAGGTGATGTTCCACTGCTGTCTGATGGATTGGTCCTCAAACAGCAGGACTGCAGCTGCAAGTGGTAGCCTGTGGCTCCTCTATTAGAGTTTCTGCACTAGCACAGGAGAGCTGTAATAAAGAGAAATGACATGTTAATGTGGAAGTAAGTTCAAAGCCCTCAGATCTGAGCATCATAGGACATTAAGGAAATTTAACATTTGATCTAGAGCAGGGCTACTTGGCCTGGGGAGCCTCAGGTCCAAAGTCATCACATCTTAAAATTCTGTGTGCAGACTGTTTAACTTAACTTGGGCTCATCTGTCCTCATGAGATTAATCCAAATAAAGAATAATACCAAGGTAACTTCCTCACAACAGGATCCCAGAGCAATGGAGAGTCATCTCAAACAATATAAATAGTAGGTAATGTAAAACCTGGCTGGATGAAACAGTGTCTATTAAATATAACAAAAGTTATCCTGCACCAGTGGGGATAGAAGTAGGGACAGATTTCCCATTTTCCCTATATTTTTCATTAATGAAAAATTAATGAAAAGCTTTTCTGAAAAGCTCCCTGCCTTTCCCATATTCTAACATCTCAGCTCGGCTGAGCAAGGTACAGAGGGAAAGCTCTGGGACATTCCAGGGTTACGAAGTATTTAATCTCCAGGACATCCTTATCTGAAGTTGGTTGAGACACTTGAGACAGAAATAGGTCCCATCCTAACAGAGAGTAAAGGGAACAGAGGATGTTTTCTAGTGGGTAATTGACAGGATTCCACAAAATCACCACCACAGCATTACAGACAAGCTTTTTTTTTTTTTTAAAGCCCTAGCACTGAGGCTGAAAGATGCATAAAACACAGAAGGGCTCTGCATAAGGTGAAGGGCAATTCCCTATATACTCAGCAGGGCTTATTTGCCCCAACAAGAGGTCTAGAAGAGGGTGGTGTTATTCCTTGAGTACATATCTCCTTTGATGCTCCCTTTTTTTATTAAGCAACAATGATCTCTTTCCACAGTATATCCTTGACCTTACTTATGTTCATTCCCAAATCATTCTGTTTTGCTCTTTACTCCTTCCTCTGTAGCAAGCAGAGTCTCATGATACTCTCTGTGACTGGAAGTCCCTCAGCACACCCCAGATCTCATTTGCTGTTCTCTGTTAAAATCCTACTCAGGAAGCCCAAATGCCTGAACAAAAGCTGGCAGTGTGTAGGCCGACCTGCTGCTCTCATGTTCACTTTTAGCCCCCAGCCATGGTATGCTCAGGTTTTTTCTCTGCCTTGAAAACTGTTTGGGAGCATCTTGGCCGTTTTGCTCTGAGTCTGTGTCTCAGGCAGCTGAGACAATTGGGTACTCTGATTGGCACCCCTGTGTTTTATGAACAAAATGTTAATATTGTGACTAGTGAGCTGCTTTAGGACCATAGCTTGACAGGTTCAGTTGTGCAGAATTGAAAGTGGACTTGCAGTTGAGGTCCAAAATAGCCTGTGAATGCCTCACCAGGGAGGCTGGGATGACAGGCACCCAGCTTCCTAGCAGGTGCTCATTTCTTTCACGTGGAGCTACTGTTGGAGGTCAGGGCCTCTTTATTGGAACACGATGTGACTGCATCACTTCTGTTACAGTACAAAGAACAGAGTCATCCCAGTGACACTGAGAATGGGCCTTTCAGTGAGGTGAATAAATAACAGACTCTGTCACTGGAAACCTGTGATGGTGTCAGTAAAAATCAGGGGATAACAAGAAAGAGGTGCTCCCAGATCAGATATACTCTCTCTTTCTGGATTTTGTCTCAGAAAGCTCCCACCACTTTTTTTAGGGGGGGGGGGTCCTGTAAAATGCAAGTGTTCAGTTTTGAAACTGATACTCATCCAGCCATGGAAATACTGGCTGAAAGTCCCCTCTGCAGGTCTCCTAGTGCAAATGTCTTCCCTAAAGTCCAACCTGGCTCTCCTGAACAGCAAACCATGGATACCACCCCCTTGTGTTGTCCACTGCTCCTGAAAAGTATCTGCTGTTTGTGTCTCTCTGCTGGGTGGTTGTGGCCACCTCCAGCTCACCCCTCAGACACCTCTCCCCAGCCTAAGCAAGCCCAGCTCCCTCCAGCTCTCTGAGGGGTCCATCCTGCAGGCCCTGAACACACAGCAGCCCCACTGGGCCCTGCCAGTTTCCCCACATCTCCCTTGACCTAGGAAGGGAAACCAAGGCTGGACACAACCCAGGTACAACCTCCCCACCACTGAGCAGTCTGGAATAAGTACCTTCTCTCAGAGCTGGCTGTCCTCCTCCCCAGGAACACACACACAAGCTTTCTGAGAGAGGAGTTGCTGTCAAAGACACTCATGAGTTCTTTTTAGCCATGAAGTTGCCCAGTTGCTTTTTGAACCTCTGTAAAGGTTTGAATCTAAAATCTGCTCCAGCGAGGAGTTTTATGGATTTCTTGCACAGTGTGTGAAGGACCACTTCCTCCTGCTTGTGGAGAGCTTGCTAATTGCTAGTTTCATTTCTTGTTCTCACACAAGAAAGCACAATGAACCATTTATCATCTCTCTACTCTTCCTGATTTTAGAGATCTCTATAGAAGTGATAAAAAAAAGAGGACAAAAATACACGAGGAAGACAAATGCTATATTCTGCTTTTCTCTCCCTTTATTTCCTGAAACATGTGACTCCTAACACTTCATTTGAGCATCACCTTTGGAGATTGTCTCTCATTGTTTCCTTCTCTTTTGTCTTTATTGCACTTCACCAGTGAACAGCAACTAGGAGTAACTGAGGCCACAAACGACTATTTTCCTGCTCATTTACCTGTGTTGTTCTGGCAATTGCTTAATGGTAAACATATGACTTACTGACACCGTTTAGACCACAATGTTAACAAGTTTAATTCCTTGCCTTTGAAGGACAGGCTAATGCAATTTTCTTCTGCATTCCTCCAGGCCATAGAGTCAAGAACAGCCACAGGCAGAGGTGCTCTCAAGACCCCCAGCTGCATTATCATCTGAATTTCATTAGGATTCTGAATAGTGCCGCTGATGAAGTTGACTGGGGGAAAAAAAAGCAACTTAATCTGTTAAAGAGATGCAAAAAAGAGCTGTAATTCTTTCTGAAAGATCGTTTTAGTTTCTTGCTCTGCTAATCCGATGCTTGTGTTTACGAGGACAGTCAGTATGCATCCTCAAGCAACAATTTTAATGTCTGCTCAACATATGCTGTTTATACGATTTCGAAGTCACTGATCTTGCAGGCAGTTTGACATTCAGCAAAGAACAAGGCCTGAAGGAAGGAGATAGCCTGCAGGTTAGGAACAAGCAACTGAACCCTACAGAAACTAACCCCAGTCTCCAGAAGAGCTTTGCTAGAGCAAGGGGTCCAGGCAGGGGCTGAGGGAGGGGTACAATTCTAAGCCACTCCTCTGAATCTGGCACAGGCAAGAAGCCTCCGAGTCCTCAAAGTGTTCTGTTCATCCAAGGCTTGCTGGAAAATAAGCTCCATCTCCATGGAGGGGGAAAACTGATGTGGAGTATAGCTGGTGGTGTCCTGCTAATAGCAAAACAAGGGGCTCCCCCTCTTCACTCTGTTGACTCAGTTATCCTGAGTCTATCACCAAGGGAGGACAGTGTGTGTCCTGTGAGCAGGGGATGATGATGTAGGAAGAACAACCAGCCTGTATGGGAATGGGAATTATCAAGAGGGCTGACAGTAACCCTTGCCAGGGACCTTTCCCGTGCTTATTAACCATCCAAAGCAAACTGAGCTGCTTATTGCTGGGCCGTGAGGTTAAAGGTGGTCTCTGTTTAACACACAGGTGTGCTGACAGGGAGGCAGTCCGGGAGGCTTTTTATGCTGCAGAGCCACCCCATATAGAGGAAAGTTCCTAGGGCTGCTTGCAGAGGTGGACACGACC
This sequence comes from Irena cyanogastra, assembly GCA_013397155.1. Classification (NCBI taxonomy): domain Eukaryota; kingdom Metazoa; phylum Chordata; class Aves; order Passeriformes; family Irenidae; genus Irena; species Irena cyanogastra. Next base: position 304,944 of record VWZV01015115.1, read on the forward strand.
CTGCAACAGGAAAGAGGCTGAAGGAGACACGAGGCAGCAGCCAGAATCCTTGATCTGATCCTTTGGATTGACTGAGTGCAAGTTGCTGTTCTGGTGCTGCTTGGCTACGGTTTAGAAAACAGAATTTCTTGTGCAATAGATTGTAATTCCTAAAGGGAGCTAGATCTTGGTTTTCCCTCCCCAATGCCTCGGTGGTGGCTATTCTCCTAAAATTATTGAATGGCACCACCTTGTGGGTGCTAGGAGGTGCGGAGACTTTTCCGTCTTTGTTCCACGTGCGGACCCTGCAGGGGGACATTTGAATAGCGAGGCGTGCAAAGGGTGATTCATTCTCACGCTGCTTCTCAAAGACCGGGCACTCATCAAGAAGTGCTTTTCTGCTTGTTTGCTGCCAGCTGACAGAAACAGATTTTAGTGCTTAGCGGTTGATTTTCAGAGCTTAACTGATTTTGCCTTTGCTAGAGGTTGTATTGGAAAACTGTAAACAGATAAAATAATTGACACTTTCCAATTATAAAGTGCAGAGGAAAAACACTGAAATACACGTTAAAGATCATCTGCCACTTCTTACCTTTTTCCAAGGTGTGAAATCTATGTGTCAGCTTGTCCATGCATCACGCAATTCCCAAAACTCCTGAAAGTAAGGTGTGGTGGGAGAATTTACCATATTGCACTCTTGAGTTTGCCTTTAGGGATTACCCTGGCTATGACAGACAGCATATGTCCTAAACTGCAGTTTCTGGGAAGCATCAGACATATGTTTGTGAATAGAACAGCCTGTGTACATTGATTCTAAGACTTTCCAGAAAGCACTGGCTGCATATTGTGTACTTTATACAGCATTAGGATTCATGTTATCATGGGTATGTAGGAACCCAGGATGCTAAACAGGAGCTATGGAACAGTGTGAGTGTGCATGTATGGAGTACCAGGTTTTTTGTCAAGTGGGATTATCATGTATAAATCCAAGAAGCTCCATGAAATCTACCCAGACAAGATTTTGCAGAGTGAATAAGATGATGTCCTAAAACCACAGATATATTGTAACCTAAACTACATCAAGAAAATGGAACAGAATCTTAAGCAGAATGTAGACAGGTGAGCAGACACATTCATACAATTCTGTTGTCCATGGAGAGAAACTCAATAAAAACATAAATAAATACAAATGGTTAAACTGTCAATTAAATTTTTCAAGCCTGCTTCTCTAATTCAGTTTCGATTTTGGAAAGAGCATTTTCCTTTTACAGTGTTGCCCCCCAGCCATGTGCCCAGCCAGTTTTTTCCTAGGCAAAGTTACAAGGGCTGGATGCAAGGTTGTGCCAGAGATGTGCTGAGACACCATGGGCAGAACAACATGGCCAAAGCACTGTGGTCCACAAAGTGAGGAGAGTGCCAAGGGAAGGGATGAGGAAAGCTTGCCAGGGGATTAGAGAGGTTTCTGAGAGCAGGCATTAGGATAGGAGTGGGAAGGCACCAGGCCAGTCAAAGCAAGGGTCTGAAAGGGGCAGTTTGCTGTGTGTTCCCAATAACCCGAGGCATCCAGCAGGATAACCCCGCCTCAGGTGTTACATGAGCACAGAGTGAGTGACAGTCCTGTCCCCAGAGCACCTAGAGCTGACAATAGCCCGAGATGTGCTGAGAGGAGAGCTGTGCTGAGAGCAGGTGGGTGATGTGAGAGGCAGCAATGCCAGCACATCAGCAGCCAGCACTCTGTGGCTGCTTTTTCCAGCCATGATAGTGAAAGACAGTTCAAAGCAGGGATCTGGAAGAGGAAAACGAGCCAGTCTTAGAGACAGTGGTGGGGATTTCCCCTTCACTGCCCTGAACACACTGCCTGTGTGGGAGAAAAGATGAAGATGCTTACTTGGAAATTCAGAAAACTGATGACAGCAGTGACCTCTGGGATAAATCAGAGACTGCTGTCAATGTCCACTTGTTGAAGAACAATGGTAAGAAGGAAGGGAATTTACAGGCTGATGAGATCGGCAGTGAATGTTTGCAAAAGGGATTAGAGGAAGTGAGGGAGCCCCTCTAGTGGGAGAATCCAGGCAAAGCAACCTCAGCCATTAGCTGGGAAAATTATCCTAGTGCAGCATCCAGGATGGTCAGAAATGTGAATCAAGATTGTCCCAAAATGCACACTGTGGCATCATTTATATTATGTAAGGCAAAACTCCCTTGAAACTGAAAAAAACATCCAACAGTTTTTACCCATCTGCTTACAAGAAAATCTTTTCCCAACTTGGTATCTGGTGAAGGAGCCAAGCCTGAGCATGTGAGAAGAACACCCCTATCATGCACACAAATTTTGAATAATGTAGAAACAGTAGCATATTTTATAGTCTTTAACCTGGATTCCAGAACTCCCTGTTCATTCACCAGGTGCTAGGGAAGGTCACAGAGACACTAAAATGCTCAAATTAAATATTGGTTCCACCTCTTGTGTGAATCCAAGGTAACCAGAAAGACTTGCAGCATGTCAAAAACCATAATACAATGGGAAGGGAAAAAGCACTGTCTGCCTCTATTTTTAGGGGAAATCATTAACTGTGTCCACCTCAAAGTTTCCACTTTGCAAAGTAGGGTGAAGAGCAGTTCTTCACTCTTATAAAAAGTCACATGTCAAAAATCATGAAGGCTCTGAAATGCCAACATACTCAGGAGAGGGAACCAGCTTAGTGTCTGGGCCTGATGGATAGTGGCACCAACTTTAACAGCTTGCAGATTCTGTTTTAGCACTGAGCTGCCAAACAGGACAGCAGACCAGCAGGGCTGTGTTGGGAGAGGACAGCTCCAGCTGCAGAGCAGGCTTGCTTGTGACAGCCACCTCCTGCTCCAGGAGCTGTGGCTGTCAGCACAATGCCTCTGCCTGATGAAGAGGATGAGGAAGATAGCGTCCATTAGACATCTGTAACAGTTTAACACTTGGATTTTATCGTGCAGTAACACATTCAATATTTCCACCTATTTATGTAGTGTTTTAGGGCTATGTTTGACAGGCTTTAATGTAAACATGGTATTGCTGGCACACCAACAGTTTTTTTTTTGGCATTGCTTTTACAGTCTTTACATAGAATGAGTTGATGTGTGACTCATGTAAATTCAGATTTTTTTTTGCTTTGAGCAGATGTGGCCCCTCAGTGGGAACCTGAGAACAGTTGGGGTGTTGCTGGGATTTATTTACAAACCTCCAAGCCAGCAGTTTCAAATCTGGGTTAAAGTTAGATGCGTGTTTCCATGACAGATGGTCTCATTTTGAGAAGGAGTGAGTCTTGACAACTGGGGCTGGCTGAGAGAGTGATTTTTTGTTTCACAAAGATGATTCTATTTTCAGGGTATTTTCAGATCCCAGATCAAGATTTAAATCTCTGAATTCAAATATCGTTTAGGGATGAACAACATTTCATCTTGCCAGCATCAAGGCTCCTGCTGATCCCTAGGGCTGCCAGTGTTTATCCAGGCTGCTGGAAGAACGAGGAGTCCTGGCTCTGTTGTCACCTGCCTGACAGAGCTGTGGGGTGTCAGGAATGAAGGCTGGCTGGGAACCTTTCAGGGGGTTGTGCACTTCCCAAGTGCTCTGGTGTTCAGGGAACAAGCCTGAGCCCGTGGACTGTTCCTGTGACTTGGCATGGCAGGATTATGATAGGGGGTCCTTAGGCTCCACAGCAGCCCTGGAGGTAAAAGGACCAGAGAGAGGTTGCCATGGAAACTCTGATTATTCTTTAGCCCTGACAGGATCAGATCTCATCAGAGGTTTTTCGGGAGCAACTCAGAAGAGAAGCATTTCCATAAAAATGTTCTAGTCCTTCCACTGAAGACTCCAGTTGCATTGAACAAGCTGTGCCTGCTGCTGATCCAGCCTTCAGGAGGTGGGGTGTGGGCACAGCACAGTGCCACCCTCCCCTCCTGAAGCAGCAGCTCTGACATGGAGGAGGAGTGCCCACTCTTGTCACACAGGGTGGCTGCTGAAGTGTGTGAAATCACATGAGGTGTCTGATGTTGGTACTAAGGAGCTCCAGGTTATTTTCCCTGGCCTCCAGCTACTCTTGTGGAAAGGTAAGGAGCTTCACCAGCTCCTTCTAGCAGCTCTGTGCAGGTGTCTCGTGTCCTTGTCCCAAATGGCACAAGATGTTACATTTCAGGGCAGCAGCCCCCTGTGAATTGTCTGTCATTGTCAACGTCACTGCCAGGCAAAGCAAAGGGAGGGCATGTCCTGTATCTGGTGAATTTCACCATGATCCTTGTCAGGGAAAGCAGCATCCCTCCAGTCTAACTCCTGGCCCCCAGAGCCTGCATTTTTATTCACTGACCTCATCTTGGTGCAGAAAGGCAAAGCCTGAGAACAAGAGGAAGAGGGGAGAAACCACAGTCAGTGTGCTACACACAGGACAACTGGGGCATGTGCTGCTGAGCAGAGGGGAGCTTGCAGTCCCAGAACATGGATATAGGCCATGGCCCTCCATTAGCCTGCATTATTACTAGGGTGGCACCCAGAGGAATTTTGCTGCCAGTGGTGTAACTCTTCTTCATCAAATGATCTCATATGCCATTAAGAAGAGGGCCAGATTGATTTTTTTGGTTTGATTTCAGTACCTTGCAGTTGACATCTTGAAGGAGTGTTTGCAAAGGCAGTCTGACATGTGTCACCCAGACTTCATATCATGGAGGGAAAGAGGTTTTACTTCTTAACTTTTCACCTAAAGAAAACAAAAACAATAAAAGAAAACCAAAATCACCCAAAAGAAAACCAGCATTCAACCGACACCTATATTAAAAATTAAGGCCATCCTTCTAAATTTCAATGATCTGAAAGTTCAGCTGATTTCTTTCTGCCTTTCACTTTTGGTTACTTTGCAGTAAAAGTTCTTTCTTCATCACCAATTATAAACTGTATTGAAAGGGGACAGTTTTGCTCATGATGGGCAGAAGACTTTTTTTAATCAAAATACCGGAGTCATTAACTTAAATCCTGCATTCAGCCAAGGTGGTCCAATATCCTTTGGAGCACTACTGATGAATATTTAATTCTCTGTAATTAGTCACAAATAGAATTAATTTTTCTATACTGAATCAACCAGTATGATGTGAGCCAAAGGCTTCAGTCAGCAAAAGGCTGACTTTGTGAAGATCTTTAAATTTCTTGTTCAATTCAGTGGCTGTTGGCTGGGATGTCATTAAGAGCTGTTGGGCACTAGCAGCTGTTTCAGGGTTTCTGGTGTTGATAGTATTTGTTTGGTCACACAGCTCAGAGGTGTCCAGGATGGTATTTCCCTGGGTGCTGAGGAAGGAGCACTGAGGCACCTCTCCCACAGGAAGCTCATACTCCAAGCAAACCCTATACCTCAATGGACTTAATGGGAATCTAAAAGTGCTCAAGGCATTTGTGAGGCACCAAAAAGCTCTTCCTTTAAGCAGCCTTAACAAATTTCCTGCTTTCATTGTGCAATGCATCTGCTCTTGAGTGAATTCTCAGTGGCCGACTTCAAATACGCATTAAACCATGAAAATGGAGGAAAATGGTGACCAGCAGCAGGTTAGCAAGGATCTGAATTCATTGTATGTGACAGTAGAAGCAATTTGTCACTGTCTGAGTCATCACAAGTACCCTGTTCGGGGAATCCGCTCTTCCAATACAATTCTTTGAACAAAGCATTAGTGATAATAAAGTCCAGAGGAAACTTACTTGGGCAAATACAATTTTCAGGTAGTTCTGAAAAGCTTATTGTTGATCAGACTGTGCACTTCTCCCAGATTAAAAATCCTTTGCAGATAAAACCACTGGAAAGTGTGGAGAACAGCGGTGAGTGGTTATCTTTGGCTCTGGATGAAGTATTTTCTCTGTGAGACAATAAAATGCAGGGCATAGGAACTGGCACTCTTGGTGACTGAATTAACTTTGACAGCTCTCTCAGTATCTGAGACCTCAGAAGATACTGCAAAGACTATCCTGACAAATAATTTGTAATTATATTGGGGCTGAAGATTGTTTTCAGTGGCCTCCAGCAGTTAATTATGGGCTCATAAATTTCAGATGGGGTTTTACAGAGCTGCACACAGCCTGGATTTTTCTTTTGTAGTGGATTCAATGAAAATAATTTTAAAAATATGTTCATGCCTTTTTGGACCATGAGTTTTGTCTACAGATACAATGAAACTAATACATCCTGCAGAGCAGCTCAGTCTCATGGCACTGACATTTCCACAGCAAAAACACCCAGAAGTTAACTTTCTGAGCAGCTCTTGTTAGCAATAGCAATACAGAACAAAAGCAACTACAAAGGTTCAGAGAAATTTGTCATAATTTTGTTAGGAGCGACACATCTGTTGTTTTTTATTTATTTGCCTGTCTACATGGTGGTGGGACCCTGGATTTGCAGTTTTGGTGTAGTGTCAACTTCTGCATATGCACAGAACAAAGACTTTAATTTACAGAAGAAGTCAAAACTTACTTTGGAGACTTGAACATTTAGCCTTGCTGATATCATGTGGCACTGAATTCCACAGCTTAATTATGGCTGGTGTAAAAAAGCATTGCTTTTTGTCAGTATTGGAAACGAAATGTATTCATGCCTTCCTGAATGCTTTCTCAGCAGTTGACAGCCTTGACATTTACAAAGGGGTGTGGTGAAACAGGGCACCGACACCCGTAATCATCACGAGGAAGGAAAGCATCCAATGATATAAAACTCTTTCACAGTCTCTGCCTTTCCCTGGAAAAACAGCATCTGGCTCAATGTAGGCACAGACTGTCTGCAAGGGCTTTTTTTGTTCTTTCAACAGAACTCAGCTGACAGGTTACTTTCTGGAAGAGGCATGGTAATCTGTCTATTTATATACTGCCTTTGAGAGATGTAGCCTCAAATTAGGATAGGGATTGGGAACTGAAACACATGGGTTTACAGAAATGGCAGACACTGGGATTCTTGGCCTGCAGGCTCTGTGCAATCAGGTCTCAAAAGCATTTTCAAAAAATTGAATAAAAAGATCTTTGTTGTTTTTATAGCTGATTAAACTGAGCTGACGTCTCATCCTCCAGACATGAACATACTGCTTGATCTAACCTGCATTTGAAGACGTGTATGACGTTCAGTGAGAGCTGGAAATACCATTGTCCTTCCTGTGGAGTTAGCCCAGAGTTAATTATTGAGTGCTTGCCTTTGGAAATAGGCACTCCCTCCCTGGGAGCTGACAGAGGAAAGGACGAGAATGGTTTCAGGGGTAGAAAAGAGGACAAATAAATAGTATCTTACATGTATAGAGTTAGCACCTATTGTGAGTGTGGGTGTGAAATGGAGTTGCAATCCAATGAAGAAAAAGCAGCTGTTAAAGTATGCAACAAATCATAAAATTGACCCCCTCAGGAGAATCTGGAGTGAGGAAGAAGCAGCAATCACCATCAACCTCACATTCCTCCCACACAACAACCCCAGATGCTGATGATTTCCTGTAACACCACCATCAGAATGAAACCACCAACCTTAGGATTTAGATGAGCAAGGGGAGGGGGAGCATAACATCAGGAATAGGGACAGAAGATAAGAAGTGTGCAAAAAGCTTCAAATTATTTTTAAACTATTATTATTATTGCTATTGATTTTTTCTGATTTTGACCTGGACTAATAATGATTATTTATTAGCATGCTAAGATTTCAGTTCTACTAACATTCAATTCTTGTCTTTATATGTAAGGTATGTTTCCCTTTTGCCCAGAAACAGTATTTTGAGCATAACACTGTAAGAAGGTTTCTGAATAGTTCAGAAACATTCTGTATTTCTCACAGGTTCAAAATAACCACATACTTTATGAGCTGAAATCACCATCAAATGTGAAAAATGCATCTGCCCAGGAGACATCTAAAGAGCTTCTCAGCCTCAGATGAAAAGGTAAGTGGTGCTTTGGGTAAAATCAGCTTTTGTTTTTCAGTTTTTCCCTTCAAACTTGTTCCTGCTGTCTTGGATGCTCTCTCTATGAGTCAAAACTGATTCTATTCCTCTTCCAGACTGCACTTTGTCAAAGAGGAAAGCCACAACAAACACCTTATGAATTAGGAGTCATTATTTTTAGCCACAGATCAAAATTCAAAGAATAAACAGAAACTCCCAAACTCCTAGTCTTCTTCTAGTTCCTCAGTGGAGCTTTCCATATCAATGTCTTCCATTTCTAATGGGTCTATAATGTTTTATGAATGTATTTTGCTTACAGTAAAATTCAGTAGCAATGCATTGCCATCCAACAGGTGCCCTTAGCACCAGCTTTTCTAAACTCCTGCGGAAAAAAAAGCAGAGGCCAAGGCCAAGAGCCACTAGAGCAGACAGATCTGTGCCTTTTGGAACCATAAAGAGGTGAGCAAAGCACCTGAGGGACTCCTAGTTTGGGCTGGGCTTCCTAGGCAGAATTACAGTGTAACCTGTAATTACAAGGTACCGTGTAATTACAGATGTTTTCTCATCCTGGACATCCTGGAGCTGTGGTGTAGAAGTGATTGGCCAGAAGCCTTATGGCCATTCCTGATTCTGGGGTTTTGGCTTCCTTCTTCATTGGAGATACCTGCAGAACATTTTTCTCTTGACTTCAATGTATCTCTACCCCAAGGCAACTCACAGAACTACCTAAAACTAATCTGTATGACTAAGAGCATGGTCCAGATGCTGCTTGCACTCTGACAGGCTGGGTGCTGTGAGCACTTCCCAGGGGAGCTTTATCTTAACATCTGCAGCAGGTGAGGGTTGCTTAATGGCTATACTGCTTTGGAAGGTGTGCAAGATCTAGACCCCTTTTTGTGAGTGGCTTTGGTTTTTTCTTTGTATGACTCCAAACAACATTTGGAGATCTGATACTTGAATTCTCTCTAGTTTGAATATACGTACTATATGTCTGTCTTCTTGTGAAATGAAAATAAGGATTTCTTGATTTGCTGTATTTTCCCTTAAAGGGAAACCCTGCTTTCCTACCAAAATGGTGAGATACCATTTTATTGCAATCTGTTGATTTATAGGATGCGTGGAAACCCTCCTCCCTTAATCAGAGCTCGCCATAAAGGACTCTTAGTTAATTTCTTTTCTGTGAATTTAATTTTGGCCAGGTCCTTCTGCCTCATCCGGTAGGAACTTCCCCCTCAGACCTGTAGGCCTTGGTCCCCTGTGTTTTACCAGGGTGTTGCACAGGTCTGATTGCCTAATCCCACTTCCCCCCATTGCTGCTGGCTCTGACCCAAGTCCCAAAGCAGGACATCTGAGAAATGCTTCGATCAAAGCTCCCCACCAGCCAGTGGGGTTTGGCCATTAACCTTTTGTTTATGCCCTTGCTGTGCAGCAGAGGCACTCCAGGTATTTCCTTGCTAAACAAAGGAAAATGTTTAAACCCAGCAATCTGCTTTATGACTCTGGGCACCGTTACTGCACACATCCTTTGACTCTTTTCTCTGTAAAGATTAATGCTGGCATCTTAAACATCACTAATGCCTAATAGACAATCCATTAACATCAGTGTCTCCTAAGTGGCCAGCCATACCATTATTTATAAAATAGGGATCCTTTCCTAGTGCTACCACTACCAATCCCTTGATTTCCCGAGCGTGGAATCATGCCTCTTATCAGCTGTGGAGTATTTTACACTGCTACATATTTTTTACTATATAATGAGCTCTGTGTGTGTGTGAGTGACATGAAAAAAACCCCCCATAAAATAGCAGAATATTGCTATTCCACTTGCTGCAGTGTATGAGCTGATCTGGTTAGACACGAAATGCAGACAGAAATCCGCCTCACCTCTCAAGCTAATTTTAGTCTCTCCCTCTGTTCTCTGTGGCTGTGTGTGTATAAAATCACTGGCAGTCTGACAGCGTTTCAGTAACCTGTGCCACGCACAGAGCGAGATGTACTCACCAACCATCTGCTCGCATGGCACGGGTTAACTGAGCCTGTGGGATTGTGCTTACCTAAACAAAACCACTGCAGTGAGGGGAAAAACAATGAATGGGTGGAGATGATCAGCCCATGCATTCCAGCTAGTGCAGTCCAGGCAGCAATGACAGCCTGAAGGTTGCAGCAGCATCGGGATCAGCATTCCAAGTGCACCAATCTTACAGTCTGGAGTGATTTTAAGTGGAGCCGTTCTATATTTGCTGAGCCATGGCCAGTAACCAGGCCAGCCTGCAGGATGATCAGAGCAGGCACTGCAAGTTTTTATCCTATATGTTCTACCAGGCTGTGAGAGATCACAAGCCTGTGTGGATGCTGGAAGACATGAGGACTATGGAGTATTTTTACTGGGAGGAAAATGCCAGCCTACGAACCTACTCACCTTCAGAAGCCCTTCTCTATGCAGTGGTGCATAATCACCTGCCTTATGCTCAGTATCTGCTGTCTCATTTTCCAGAGGAGGCTCTCAAGGTGCCTGGGGAACACTTCTGCTATTGCCCATCCTCTGCTCCTCACCTGGCCATGGCAGTCACATATGACAGGAGAGATATCTTGGGACTGATCATCAAAATTGCCCACAAGCTTCCCAGCTTGAACTCCTATATCAATAGGGCTGGCTGCTTTCATCTGGAAGATGGGAAAACACCCCTGCACCTTGCCTGTGAACTGCTGAGGTCAGAGACAGTCCTCATCCTCCTCGGGAACGGAGCATCTCCCAGGATAGAGGACAGTAAAGGGCTCACCCCACTGGACGTCATCCTGGAGCAGATGTGGGACTCCAAAGTCAATGTCGCATCAAAGAAGCTCTGCCTTGACTACCTCTTGCTCTTCATGCCCAACCCACAGTTTAAGATGCGGAAAGTTCTGCAGGAGCATCCAGACCACTGGACAGCTTTGCTGGGAGAAGACAAATTCAACAGCCTGGTGGGGAACACACCTGCTTCTTTATATCTGCAAGCTATGCAAACTATTCTCCAGACTCTTCCCCCTTCCCACTTCCCTAAAAGCATCCAGGAACTACCTATACCTCAGGCACTAAAGCCCTTACCATCCTATGGCAAAAAGCTACCAGCAAAAAATGTGGTAAATGCTTTTCCTTGACTTTATTCAATGGGTCTTGGATTTTCCAAGGCAACTTAGAGGGGCTGGTTATCCACCACCCTCTGCATTTTAGTGTGATTTTAGTACTTAACCTATTAGGCTATGCTGGAAAATCCAATATTTTGTGACAAGATTTTAAATGTCTTTTCTAACTGATGCAGGCACGGCACTTTTAAAGGCAAAAGCCTTCCTTGTTTTTTGTTTTGTTGTGCATGTGAAGGGTTAAATGTAGTTGAGACTGTGTTATGTTTGGTTTCTTAGTTGTCAGCTGGTATCAGTGTATCTGAATTCCCAATATGATGACTGTAGCCCGTGTAATGCACCTGGGTTAAAAGGAACTACGTTCCCAGTGGGATTTTTAAATGGTGTCACTGCTAGAGCTGGGAGGAATAGCATCCCCTACCAACAAGATTCAAACATCAGGTTTCCTTTCAAACAATGCTCAAGCATCATTAGTAAGAACCACGAAGTGCATGGCTGATGCTGCAGGGATGCAGAGGCAGTTCCTGCAGGATAACTGATCTTACTGAGTTACTTTAGAGCAGGTCATGGTATGGAGGGCATGAGTTCAGAGAGGGGCAGTGTGTGTATATTCCTGGGCAATGGGAGGCAAAGATCCACAGAATAGCTAATGAAAAGCATCCAGTCTCATCTGAGAGCGAGGGGGTTAAAGGCAATCCCAGCCCTGATGCCTCTACAGACTTGTGCAATGGGGAAGGAACCATTTTCCCTGCTGTCCAGTAAACAAATGGCAACTTGAGCAGGGACAGTGGGAGCCTTGTCTTTCATAAGTGACATTATTTCTCCTTGACTTGTCTTTTAGAACATATCTCTACAGGAGATGTAGCTCGCTAACTTGATTTCCCTGTGGGTCTCAGAGCCACAGGCATTTGTTAGTTATCCTAAGCTGGGGTATCGTGTTCTGCTGTTAAAAGTTGTTACTTGTTGTCAATTAGAGAATTTTTGCCACCCAGGTCCAGACAGAAATCCTTATTCTGGAAATTACAAAATGTTGCCACTGAATGGGCATTGCAGGCAGGGTGAGTTTGCAGAAAGCAGGGCTGGGGCTGGGCAGCCTTCTAGGTAGCTCTGAATCATGCTGCCCTCTCTGCTCAAGGCACTGGTCCTGCTCTCCTGGCTGTTCTCAGCATCAACAGAGCAGTGGCAGAATCCCAGCTCCCTCTGGGGGATATCCTGTATTTTGGACACCAGCGTTCTCCATTCCTTGTAAACACAGCCCTCTGTTCTGCTGAAGTAGCATAAATCACTTCCCCCGTCTGCACTGGGCAGCAGTGAAGAACTCTCTCCTCTTCAGCTGGATTTGGAGCCCAAGGCTGTGGGGCACAAACACCTTTCCACAGGGAGTAGCTAAGAAAGATGTGCAGTCAAATCTCAATTGCTTTGTGCAAAAATGGCTCACATCTCATCCAGCTAAATCCCTGCCTGTGCCAAGGAGGCCATGCTGGACCTGTGCCCATCTTTCCATCAGCACAGGGAGCACTTCCACTTAGTTTCCATCTGCATGGGCTACCTCCTGTGTGCCAGGACACTGGCAATGCCAGTCATGGCATTGGAGATTTACTGTGAGGCTGCAGAACATGCCGCTCACAGCCACCAGGACCATCCTTTCTGAGACACTGGGATGCTCCTCCCAGCCACCTCTTCCCGCATGCCATGGGAGGATCTCAGTTCCGGTGCCACCTGCACTAGGCCAGGTGAAAGAGCAGGCTTTCTTGTGACGTAGAGAAAATGTCAGCCCAGCCCTAAAAGTGGCAAGCAGGCCATGAAGGGGTTAACCCTTCTCCTGAAATCCCACATCTCTGGGGACTTGAATGTTCTTCTCCATCTGTGTCTATTCCTCCTCATTCCACGAGCAAGGCTGCGAACAGGGAAATGCAGGGTCAGCCTTGGTTGAGGGTTTTGGGGGAAGCCTGCGCTGACAGCCTGCACTGCAGACAGAGGCTGTCACAGCTTGGGAAGCAAAGCAGAGCCCAAGGCAGATTTGCATTATAAGCAGTGGCTCAGCTGCTTCTGCCAAGCCCTCAGGCTCCCCAGCCCTGGCACATACTGTCCCTAAAACCCGGAGCTGGAGGCAGAGGACAGAGCAGACTCTCGCTGCCCATGGCTGCCCAGAGTGACTGTGCAGAGCACGGCCTCTGTGGGCACCCCGGAAGTCCAGAGGAGCAGGGTTGGGTTTGTCCCCAGCAGCACTGCGGTAGCTCATCCGGATGTCGGTGGGTGAGAGGCGGAGGAGGCTGGTGAAGCATACTATTAGAATAGTAATTAGGTCCTGGGAGCAGAGATCCCTGGAAAGGAGGAAATGGAAATCATCTAGTGCTGCTGCACTGGCTTGAAACCATGTGAGTTTCAGTGCTGTGAAGAGTTTCAGAAAAGTCAGGAGGGAGAGGAGGGCTGTTCATCTTGCAAATCCAAGGAGGCAGGTAGGGACTGTTGGCATTAATGGAGAGCACTTTCTATTAAGGCAGGAGGCCGTACTCAGAGAGCCGGAGCAGCCCACTGGGAGCAAGTCAGTGTAAAATGGTGCAGGGGTCTCTTGTTGGCTGCAGTCAGAGGTCAGGAATCAGGCACTTAATGGGTGGGTTTGTAGCAGACAGCAGGATGCTTGTGCGCATGCATTTGCCCATGTTGGGGGCTCCCCTCAATCCACCTGCCAAGAGAGAGGATAGAAGATGAATTGTCTTGAATAGTTTCTTCCTGGGACGTTCCTGTGACTGTTGCCCCAGCTACTGGTCAACTGTTGGCCAACATGTAAAAATTCCGGTGTGTCCAGCCCAGAGTATAACAGACAGATACCCACACAGGAAAGATCACTCCATAGCCCCCTCATTTCTCCTTTTCTTGAGTATTTTAGCAAGAGATCGAGCACCAGCTGGCCCTCAATCACATCGGGCCTCCCATGTGCAGTCCCAGTGGGCCAAAGTTTAGGGTCATTAGCACTGTGGTGACAACTCTTTCTATTGCCTGTAGCATTATGACTGCAGGACGGGCACTCCTTCTGCTGGAATAGGGGAATCCTCTCCCTAGACCCCGTTTGCTTATATTGTAGTGATCTGCCTGTTAGTTTGAGATCCCATTTGTGTTCTTGCTCAATACAGTGACATTACATCAGATATGGCCAAATCTACCTCAGCGCTGTCTGTGTTGTTTTTTGTCTCTCCATTCTTTCCAAGCCAGGTCATTAGCAAAAGTAAACTTGAAATATTTTGCAATATTTTCCTGCAACCTGACCGTCTTGAAAAATCCCTGTGCTTGCATGGCAAATATGTTGGTAACTTTGTTAATCAAAGCGGGTGCTGGGTGCTGTGTAATGATGTTTACATTCTGAATGCCTGCATACTGAGTAAGCATCGCTCAGATCTGTGTTTTTGAACTTGGGAAAAAGAATAAACACAAGAGAGAAACAGGGAGAGGGTAAAGTCTTTTCTGATCTTTGGATTTAGGTTGGTTCTGCAGGTTACATCTCTTTAATTTCAATTTTGAGGAGTAGCATTGTGAGGATCTGAATTGTCTGTTTTGGTGAGAAGCACTTCAGTGAGTGCAGTGGGGCAGAGTGAGTGAGTGAGTGAGTGAACATGAGCAGGTGTGTGTGAACACGTGCAGGTGTGTGTGCACACGTGATTGAGCGCCTGCCCTCTTGTCACACGTGTGAGTGTGTCTGCCCTCTTGTCACACGTGTCTGCCTGCCGTCTTGCTGCACACGCGTGAGTGTCTGCCTGCCCTCTCCTGGCAAATCCGTAACCGACTGGCAGCGCCCACCCACTGCACTCCTTGGACCAGCAGTGAGCAATGCCCTACGGAAGCAGCCTTGTCATGAGGTCAGTGTGTGTGTCCCAGGCGCTGTGTGGCTGACAGGTAAGGACATTTCTTCTCTTGGAAAGAGGCAGCAGTTTTGCTCTTGAAATGGGTGTTTTATCCCTGAACACCAAGCACAAGGGCTTCTGCTTGCTGGCAACTACAATCATCCAGCAGAGGGTTTGTGATGCTGGCCACACTTTATTCTAGAATACATTTTTTAAAAAAATAAAATCTCTTAAACATACGTCTTTGTCTTTCTTTTTTTGTGGGCTGCCAGCAAAATTCAGCTACCTATGACTTGCTAATCCTATGCTTCTGTCTATTTCTGCAGCATCATTAGCAGGAAGGACAGGCCAGATTCTGACCTCAATTACACCTCCCTACATCTGAAGTAACGCTTTTTAAGTCGGTTCCATCACTACTGATGTTTGTTGGTCTAAAGAAAAACAAACTGTTTGTGCATTGTGTCCTTCAAAGCTCCGTAACTCTGACTTCAGCATACAAATAAATGTGACACTTAATCCCTGAAAACATTTTTTACATTTTTTGTACTCTGAATGTATATAGATATATATTTTCCATCTCTAACATCAATGGCATTTCCCTGTTCCCAGTTCCCTTGGTGTTTCTGGAATCAGCATGGCAGTGACAGATGCTGTTGTTCCCTTATTAAGACTGAATGTTGCCATGCCCAAGTACAAATGAATGTTCACTGTATGATACAACTTTCTTATAAAGCCATACTTTTGTAATTTTAGTTTCTCTTTTTTAGTGGGGGGGAATCTTCCCTGTAATTGTGTTTACACATTACTCGCTGCATGATTAAAGATAAAAAGATTGTAACGTGCTGGAATAAACAATATATATATATACACATAGCCTGATATAATTAGGTACACTAGCTGTGAAAATAATTTAATCTTGATTGTATTAATATAATAAACTTGCAATATAAAACTGGTGTGTCTTTTATTAGCCAATTGGTCAAAAACACCCACGAGTATCTGTTGCTTTTGCTTTGGCTTATTGTTTGATGATTTCATTTTGACTGCTGAGCCATTGTCTCAAAAAATGTGATCTGAGGAAAATAGTGTTTCTCTTCACAGGCTTACAGTAGCTGACTGTGCTGTCAGAGGATGACCTCAAGTGATGAGGTGAACCCACACTTCACAGATCTGCTGAAAGGTGGTGATAAATCAGAAGGAGGGGCTCAACAGGGGTTGAATGGTAATTGGTTTCAGACATTTTCATTTTTTAGGTTTGAGTTCAGCTTATGCAGCTGTTTCCCATGAGCATAAGAGTGCTGGTAGCCTGTTTTCCTTCTCTGGTTTGTGCGCCATCAACCAGCTCCTTTCCTTCCTCAGGTTTTTCTGTGTACAGGAAGGTGCCCTGGCAAGGCTTCCAGCACCAAGCTCTCCTGTAGGCTCAGCTGAAGGTCTTCAGGCAGATGTGCGCCTCTCACCCCCTGTGCTCCCTGTGGGGTGAGGATGCACCAGATTCTGTGCCAAAACCTGAACCATCCAGATCCTCCTCCGCTCTGATAAAAACAGCTACCCTAAGTGTTTCAGGTGATGGGTAGCTGGTTTGAATGATGAGGATGATGATGATGATAATCATGGGACGTAGACTCCAGCACCAACTGTCTCCTCAAGACACACTAGTACATGCAAGCTGTAACCAAAGGATGTCTCCGTTGAGCCTGTGCTTGCATAGTACGTTACTGGTTTCATGGAAGAATGCGGAGAGGGAAGTTTCACTCATCTCATTTAGAGAAGATCAAGACCATGCTTGCCTTCATAGCAGGAGATTTATCCCTAACTACTTCACCACAAGAATGTGGTCTCCAAAGATGTAGTTTTCTGGCTTATTTGCTTCCATGTTCCTGTGTCTGAGAAAGGGAACCTGGTTTAGTTTCTCTCGTGCCCTGACAGCTCTGCTGGGGCTGACCAGTAGGGAGATCCAGGCTGACGCATCCCTCAGAGCCAGTCTCATGTAGGTATCAGGTTTTTTACAACTGTAGTTAGTTGGAGCCCACACACCAGCAGGCAGCAAGACAGGGATTTAAATAGAGAAATTTAAAGGGTATATTCCCTTGTGTGGGGGAAAGCCCTATCACAAGCAGATGATGCATTCAGTGAAATCCTGCCCACGCCTCAGTTGGTTGCTCCTCCATGAGTGAGTCACCCCAAAAGCAGCTGACAGGTTTGGTATGTCCCACACTGTCCCGTGTCTGTCTTGGGAGAGCACGCTCTGCCTTCTGCTGCACCAGCACCCTCAGCTGGTGACATGGATGGCCACCAGGCTCCAGCTTCTAAGATGCCTGCCTTTGTCTCCAGCACTTGGAAGCTGCTCTGAAGCCAAGAAACCAGATTTCTCTGGGGGTGACTCCTGAGAAGCGCTTGGTCTGGAAAATCAGTCATAAAAATTTTCCAGTGCCAGCTCCATCTCTAGTGAAATGTGTGTATATTTTGCTGTGGCTCTCCTGTGAAGGAAAAGTTTATTGCTGGTGGGGAGGCTCCTGGCAAATTTAATGAGTTCTTAGAGATAAGAGAGCTGTGCTCTGTACACCAGCTCTGCCCACCCACGCAGATCCCCGTGGAGAACAGTGAGGAGGAGGAATGAGTATCACAGAGTTGTCAGACTCACACAAGAAAACCTGGGAGGAAGGAAGGGAAGAAAAGGGTTGGGAGAGACAGTATGGCAAGATGCCTTGTGGGAAGCAGATCCCACAGCTGAACAGAAATAGGGAAAATAGTCTGGAGAGTCCCAAACCACAGTACAAGCTATGAGAAATACAGAAACCACTCCCTGCCACTTTCTCATGGAGCTTGGCTTCAGGGTCACAGAGAATATCAGGATGATAAAGAAGAGGCTGACAAGGAAATAATCACTAGAGCTGACTGGGAAGTGATGTTTCTATTCCACCAAAACCAAAAATATTGCAAAATACACTTCAGTTCTAGTGCAAAATGAAAATTCAAAATACCAAAGCCAGTTTTACAAGGAAGAAAACTGTCCTGATCTACCTATAATTCTTAAAGAATAGTAAAATTTTGATAATGTAATACTTGGCTTTTTAACAGTGTTAAAGCATTAAAAATAATAAAAATATTATAAAAAACCCCCCACTTCTTTTGATAGCTCTAAGTCTTTGTTCAGATTTCCTTGCACCAGAATTTTTGTCAAAATAGGAAAATAAAGTCCACAGTGCTGGGTGCTCCCAGCATCATGCCATGTCTCCAGCACTGGCAATGGGAGAAGCCAGGTAAGCAGAACACCTTTGCCTGGCTACTTTCAGCAATACATTCCCTACTTAATTCCCTCAGTTCCCACAACTGTTGGATTTGGGATATTGGAGGCTATACCCTTGCCTAGTCCTTCAAAGTATTCATCTTTTGACCTAGTGTCCCAAATTCATCTATTTATTTTCTGAGCCTATTGACACAGTCACATCCATGACTTTATATGGCAGCAGTTTACATTTATCTGCACCCAAGCTCACTGCCACTTCTTTTTCCTACTCGGTTTAGTGGGATCCTTCAGGTCCTTCAGGTGTGGTGTTTGGGTAGCTGGAAAACTCCAGTAGCACTGTGAACACAGAGCTCACTCCTTTCTCCAGCCACAGCTTATACACTAAATGAAACTGGTTCCCACACCAATCTCCAGGACACCCCACTGCTGACTCTTCCTCACCCTTTGCCATTCTGTAACCAGATTTCACTGCATGAAATAACTCCTGTGATCCCATGTCAGCTTCATTTTTTTAATAATCTTTGGTGTGGAACCTTCCCCACCGGTTTTTGAGAATCTAAGTACCTTATGTTCACCAGATCACTCCTTTATCCCCTGTCCTTTTGAGTGAGGCAAGTAATTTACAAACAATTCAATTGTATGAAGGTAAACTTTGCAGTAAAATCTGTTCTGACAGGAGATGGCAAAATTAAAAAACTTCCTCTGTCA
Source organism: Irena cyanogastra (assembly GCA_013397155.1). NCBI lineage: Eukaryota > Metazoa > Chordata > Aves > Passeriformes > Irenidae > Irena > Irena cyanogastra. The sequence goes on from VWZV01015115.1 coordinate 323,745, forward strand.
GAAGGACCTGAAGGTTTTTATGGACTGTGCAAAACCTGCTTACAGAAGTACAGCCCATGGTGTGATTCTTGGAAATGTCCTGTGCAGAACCAGGAGTTGGACTCGATGATTCTTGTGGGTCCCTTCCAACTCAGAATATTCTTTGGTTCTGTGATTCTGTAAAACACTTTGCCTTGAGATTGGAGGGGAATTCCGGATGGTATTTCTTTAAAAGTGTCTTCTAATTTTGAGGCTTTGACTGAAGCTGAAAATGAGCAACTGTAGGACAAAAATCTCTGTTCTTCTGCCTGGAAGGTGTTAGGGAGAGACACTGTAAGCAGACTCTTCTGAGTTTACAGATTGTAGTGAGATACTATTTTCAGGTGTGATGCATATATTTGCAGACACTAAACTTCTCACTGATTGAGGTGATTGCTTGATCAAATGGGTTTTTTTTATGGGACTCCTCCCGTGGGTAGAAGTGAGTTTCACTGATAGCTACAGGCTTCGGCTTACTTCTCATGCAGAGCCCAGCACGGTGACAGACAGAGATAAAATTACATTCCATGTATAATTTAGGATTTCATGAAAGGAAAGACAAAATGATAGGAAGACAGCCCTTTGCCTAAATTAGGTTTCTGCTTAGAGGTGTGTTCCCTAAACACTCAGAAATTCACAAGCTTACTTAGGCTCACTCAGATCTGGTGAGCTTCAGGAAAGTGTAAAGTATGGCAAGTAACCCAAATTTGGGATCAAGGAGGCTGAGAGTAGCTTTCCCACAAAATTACTCAGCTTTTCTTTTGCAGAATTAACAGATTCTAGCAGCAGATTGGTGCTTTGTGTTATCTCAAAAACAAGAACCAGTTTTCAAAATGTCTCAGTTCTGCCCTGACATACATGATCATCATCCCCTCAATTAAAAAACATCACTAAAATGACAAAGTCCAAACCTAGGCCTGTCCATGCCCTTTCTTATTCCCCTTTTGCAGATATTTAGACCCAGAGAGCCTACCTCCATCATGTCCTGGGCCCTTGCCCCCACTGCCTTGGAGGGGATGAACACACAAATTTCAAGGTGTAAAATGACTGCACACAATACACAGCACGCAGCATGAATGCACATGCAAGCACCATAGCTGATGTGAAAGAAGAGGCCCTGCACAAGTCTTACTTGTTTTTAGAGTGAAAAGTCCCTGCCTCAGCCAGGCAGCAGTCCATGACTGACATCTCAGTTCTTTACTGGCGCCAGCCTGACAGGTTTTGCTGAGCTACCTGTCAGTGCAACTGCTCTAAGATTCAGGCAGGCAACTCTTTGCCTTTAGGATTAGGTCAGACTTTAAACAGGCAACTTCAGCTTTACTTTTTAGTAGCTACTGCTTTTACTCAATGTGGACCTTTACAGCATCCTCAATCAAATCTAGAAACTGTTTGACCTGGCAGAGCTGCTAATGAATATGCTCTCATCAGCTGAAAGGAGGAGAATAAAAAAGGGAATGTATTTTAAAATGAAAGCCCTGTGTTTAAGTTTTACATTTCAAATGCTTTAAGTGGTTTTTTTATTCTTTTATTCCTGCAGTCCTGAAAAGCCAGTTTTGCTCAGCTGTTGTCATCTTCCCTGCATGGCTCCCTGTGTTTTCACGGTCAGTCCTCAAATCACCACAACTTTGAAGTGCATCCATCTTCCAAAGGGACACCTTTTCTTCCTCCTCTCCTCAGCATCAGTAGCATATGAGCCCTGTTTTGAACTCAAACAACACCGTTTATTAGAAGAAAAAATAGAGATGGTAACTCATTAAATAAGGAAACTCAGCTGGGCAGAGCCGGATAGGAATAAAAAGGAGCTATCAGTAGCCTCCCTTCTCCCAGGGGTGTCCTGGCTTGCTGGCTGCCTGAGCTGCGGAGAAGTAAAACGACCTCCTTACACCTGGGGAGGCGCTACCGGTGATCATTTCCCCACATCCCCGTTGAGTTGCTTTGGGTTTATTTTCTTAATTTTTGACGACTTTTCTTACTTTCCACCCCGGCGGCTCCTGCGCGGGCACCGGCCGGGCCTGGGCCGCCGCGCCGCCATCGGCCACCAGGTGGCGCCACCTCCCTTCGGTTGCCTCCGTGAGGGAACCCCCGAGGCCGTGAGGGAGCTCCGGGCCGTGAGGGTGCTGCAGAACGTGGAATACGCGAAATTTTCCTTGACAAAGGACGTTCTTTAATATTTGATCTTCGTATGCTTTTCAGCCTAATCAGCAGGAAAGGAGATTTTAGAAACAGCAGCTAACGAGCAATCCCTGAGTGATGCCCCGGTGTTAGAAAGACAAATTGCTGGTTGGTGGAGTTGGCTTGGTAAGTTTGAGGGCTCCAGGTGTTTCAGTGATCTCCAACCTCGGGGGAGGTTAACAAAGCTTGGGGAAAAGGATGTGCATAGTTGACACAGAGAATGCAGAATTTATGGGCCACAAGGACATTTGGCAGGACCCCAAAGATAGGGAAGAAACTAATAAAGACAACTCAGGAACTGTGCTGAGCCAGCTCCAGTTGGGTAAAATGTAACTCTGGCAGAGGGAGGTGGTGACCACCAACTCAAGGCCACGGACCCAAGAAACCCACTGACCCAGAAGAAGGTAAAGACTGAGTATGGGACTAATTAGGAGGAGAAGCAAGAGAATCATTAATAAGCAGAAGACAGAATACTAGTTTACAAGAGAACTATGTAACTTGTAGCCAATGAACACAAATTCCTTTGTTCGCTAAAATATATAAATAGCAAAAGGTTTTGATAGTTGGTGGGCTTGATTTGTGGAATACCACTGAGCATCCAGGCTTGTGCAACTCTGAGATAATCAATGTCTCTCTCAAGTGTGTAATTATAGGCTTCTTGCCCACAATTCCCATTCTTGTGGATGACAAGGTGACTCCAGGGCCATGAGAAGATCCTGCCACTGTGAGGGGACCCCAGGACTGGGAGGTGACCCCAGTGCTTTGGCTGCCCCTTGCCCATGCCAGTCTGGTGATCCTACAGCACATCTTTGGGATGCAGTTCCAAACCAAACCCAAATGTGCAAACCCAGCTGCAGGAAGGTGGTGCAGGTGCCTTTACTGTCAGCCAGCAAAGAAAGGTTTGGGGTTTATTCAACAATGGAAAGGCCTCAGGTGCCATGGAAGTTGACCCTGGAGCTGGGCTCTAGACAAAGAGCTACAAACAAACAAATTTCTTCACACAGGGCATGTGGGGTCACTGGGCAGAGAAGAGCAGGTGGACATTTTTCATCCTCTCTGCTGCCTCCAAAGGAAAGGAGAAGCTGTGGTGGCTTAGATGGCCCTGGGCAGCTGAGAGGCTCCATATCTGTGTTCAGCGAAGTATGTAAAATCCAGGGATGTAATGCAGCCCTGTTGGATCACTGCTCCTGCACAGAAAAGCTCATTAGCCAGGGGAGTCAGTGGTGGTGGAGCTGTGAGAGCCACCATTTCCCACTGTCCCAGAAGAAGGGTGGCTGGGGCAGGAAGCACATCTGCTGCAGCCAGGCAAGGAGCCTGTGCACTGGGCATCTCTTGAAGAAAGCAAAGAATTGCTGAAGGGCTTGTTTGCTCAGTGTTAACAATGAAAGGTACTGCCAAAGATGTCTTTAGCTCTGTCTCTGGCACATTTATGAAACATTAAATACCTAGACAGTGGTAGCTAGCCCAATAGCCTGAAGTCTCAGCTAAAAAAACCCAGTCTGTCTTTTTGGAGCTATCATACTCTGATCTGGGTGTCTGTTCCTTTATTTTCACTCCTCTCTGCTTCAAGGCTAATCAGCAGAGCTTGCAAACCAATAACAAATTGGTTAAAAATCAGCTTTATATGCAAAGCCTAAAATAAGACATCTGTATATATCCCAGAAGCCTTCAAAACCTCCTGTTTTATTAGTATCTCTAAAATAACTTTTCTTTCCTGACTCTAATTCCAGCTAGAAGCACTCTGATAATCCTCACAGGACTGTTATGTGTATTTCCAATTAAGCAATTTATAAGCATTGGCTGTGAGGAGCTTTTTTGTTGTTAAGGAAATTATTTCTTCATTAAGAGTAAAACAAGTCTTTTTTTATCCCTGCTTAATATGAAAGCCCTTGTGTCCCTTCTGCATATGTTTTAAGTACTGAACTATGTAGAAGGAGATTAATCATTTTGTACCCCAACAAGCAGGGAAGACACAGCAGCTGGGTCAGTCACTCAGGGAATAGGCTTTTCAGTGTTTGTTTTCAGAGAGAAGTAAAAGTCAGACAGACAGACACTTGCTTTCAAGCTCCTTGCCTTTGCCAGAGGCAACCCACACAATCATGAGCCCTTCTGGAGTCTGAGTCATGAAGAACTGCGGCAGATAAAATGAAGACAGTCAAGAGGAAAAAAAAAAATCCCATTCATGCCCAGCTAATGAGTAGAAGTTCCAAATTTCCTCTTGTTTTCCAGGCTGTGTACCTTAATTAGATGAATCACAGAACACTGAGGGTGGAAAACACAGGCCAGACAGCTCATAAGAGTCCACTTCATTCTTTCACACTGGCAGCATTATCTACCTCCCCGACAGGGAAGAATGTCCCTCCATTTTCCTGGACTGTCATGAGGCATGGGCAAATATGGAAAATGAAGAGCAGAAAGGATGGATGATTGAGTTTAGCTTGTATGGTAGCACAAGCATCCTATTCCTATTTTTGTCCCCAGGCCCAGCCACTTACACTTTCTATAAAGGCACTCACGAGCCCGGGTTCTGGTCAAGAGCAGCCCCTTGACCAAATAGCATGAGAGACCTTCAAAGGGAGGGTACACTTGCTAATATCAGGAATGAACTCACCAGAAAGCTTCTGATGTGGTCACAGAAGACATTTTGAGCCTTGAGTGTTCCTGGAACTCTGGAAAGAAACCCCACATCAGTGTTGTAAGTAAGCTGCATTCCTTTCATTTTCCTCTAAGCCCGACTAGAAGGAGACAGCCTAATAATGGGATGGCTCCTGAATGTTTAAGGTTAATATCTTGTATCTGTTTACAGTAACAAATGTAGAGAAACGGATGAGCTGACAACAAATGGAATTACTACATTAGTAAAGAGCTAATCTATAGAAATAGGTTAGAGATTGAGATGCTGTAGCATGTAAGCCTGTGCCAATGCTTGACTTGCACAGGGCCAGTGGGAAATGTGTCATGTATTCCAGCAGCACCAGCAGCCCCATGTATTTTTCCCAGGAATGGGTGCATAAAATGGCTGATGAATGAAGCTTGAAGTGGTGAATTCAGTTGTACAGTTCAACGTAGAGATTGTATCATTCAGTGAAGAAATTATGAGTTTAGAATGATCTTAAAACCTTGAGGTTTCCTTCTCAGTCTCTGCATTTCATGCCATGCTCAGTAACATCATTTATCATCTCCCTTTGTGTTATGGAATGAACTTTATTTAGCAGCACGAGGAAGAAATGCCTGGCTATAGTTCCCTCAGCAAGCCAAATGGCACTGTGGTTTTTGGTTATGCTGGTTTTGTGATGTTGCTCTCTGTCTTAAAAGGAAATAGGTTTTGAAGAGGGATTTGAAAAAAAGATAGGGTAATGTGTGGCACTGTGCGTTGACTCCTGGGACAGAGACAGCTCTACTGGCACATGGAGAGTCATTGATCTGCCAGGTCAGAAAAGAAGTCACTTATGTCATGGCAGCATGAGAGAAAGAAAGAGGACACAGTGACAAACAAGTCATACTTGATGCTCAGAGTCAGCACTGCTGTCAGAATGGAGGGAAGAAGGGTAAAAGAAATATCAGAAACAGACAAGCAGGTGGAGAAAGGCACTACAGGAAGCAGAAATGTGCAGAAAATAATGCTGTAGGGGGAAATGGAGGATGAGGAGGGAAAATAAGTATTAATGATACCATCATTAGGGAGGGCATGAGGTCATTCTGGAAGCTGTGTTTTGGATTGGCTGCAATCTCAGGGAGGCTAGAAGCAGAGGAGGTAACATCCAGCAGAAGATAAAGTCAAGGGCATGATCTGTCCTAAGTCTTAGAAACACCACAGAAGAAAAATCATTTGTATTTAGATATAGCCTAATATACAAAAGAGTATTGTGAGCAATCTAAGCTGTCTGGCTGCTTCACCTAAAGGAAGAGGGATATGGCAGCATCTCAGTTATAAAGCTCAGAGAACAAGAAGAGGCAGTCAAAGAGAAAGATCAGGGTTTAATTTGCTCAGTGTTCAGTCACCAAGCTGAGTTAAAAGATTACTGGTGCCAAAGCAAAACTGAGTTGAGGAAAATAGATTAGAAGCAGTGAGTCAGATGTGTGAGCTCATGGTGGCACAGCTGATATTTGAAATTGCAGGAAGAGTGAGGATCATAGGAACCTTCACAGGTGCTTTTCTTCCTGGGTTTTACAGTTCAGATCCCATCAAAACACACACACTTCAACAACTCTTAGTCACCACAAACCTGCAAGAGCACGTCAGAGAAGGGAAAGGGAGAGCAGATATGAAGCTGCAGGAATATTCCTTGGGTAGAGGTAGGAATTTTAGAGAAAATGACTCTCAAATTTAGATCCTCACTGAAGACCTCAGCCCTCAGAGGAATCTTCAGTGAGTAAAGGTTTAAGACTTGTGCGTCAGCTGCTGTAAAGTCTCTTCTGTGGCCATTCCAGGCAGTACCAAACTGGATGATCTGTGACAACTCATGGACCATGGAGGCACAAGTTGTATTTCTGTCTATGACTGCACACAGTAAAATAATTTTGTTTAAACAGTTTATCTTTGTTTGCTTTCCACCAATACCACTGTAATTTCTTTTGGTATCCAAGTGCATTTTTCTCCCCTTTGCAATAAGAGGAAACACTTTGCAACAGCTTCTTGATTTTTACATACCTGCCTTAGTGACTGTGATAGCAACATGCTCCTGTATTGCTCTAGAAAGTAGCTTTACATGCACTGTTTCATCTAGTCCTTAATTCTTCCACTGGGGCACTAAATCTGGACTAAGCTGAAATACTAGGACAATAATTCTTAATCCACTGTGGAACATTAACTGAGTGTTAAGACAGCGATTTGCTGTATATTATGAATGTGTCTCCATTTCCTTTCCTCTCTGGAGATGCTGATTCACTGATGGAGTGATGTTCTTCCAGGCAAGAAAAGATTAAGTAGAGACAACAGACTCAGAAGTAATAAATAAGGCTGTAGAACAAAACTGCCTAATATTATATTATTTTAGAAGCCATATATAATCATGTCCTCAGAGATGTGCTGTGATGCACACACACGAGGGAGTGGAGTCAAGGTGGTGCCTCTAATCTTATACTGTGCTAGTTCAGGAGGTTACAGAGTTTACAACTGTATATTTTATGCTGCATCAATCCAGCACTGGGAAGGAGGTTTGCATCTATTTAGCCAAAGCAGTGTCCTCTTGGTTCCCATTACAGTCAAAGTGTTCTTCAGAGTAACGTGAGCACTATTTCCCCTGCTTCCCACGTGTGAACCCAAAGTGCTGGAGAAACAGCAGGTCTTTTAGTCCCTGAGATCAATAGCACGTGCGGTACAAAGGAGCTAAGTTTCCTACTCCCCACTTCTGTGTGCAGTATGTGTTCCCACTGTCCCTTACTCATGCCTTATTGCAGAGAGGCTGCGTGGCTGAAATTCTGGACACAGGTTTGGATAGTGCCTCTCTAATACAGCCAGAGCACAGGCTGGGATCAACATCACCCTGTCTGAGATGACTGTGTTCAAAACCACACAGCAGCAATTGATCAAAGACAAGGTTGGTGCACTTTTGTTTCTGTGATTCTCCTGTCCAGAATACACAGCTGATGTTGCTGTCCTGGCTGCTCTGCATACTGCTGCTGGGAGCAAACCAGGCTACACTTCTTCAAGCTTGGGACAGACAGCACACAGGGAATATTGGGTATAGGCAGAAAGAAGGGGCTCACTAGACTCTGTTCCTGGGGGGTTTTTTCGGTAATGACCAAATGGCAGACATTTCAGCAGCCTGTTGAGCACAGTAACTTACTCTAATTGCAAAGGTAAATTTTAATTGTAACTGTAAAGATAAATTGTAAATTCTCTTCTGAGTGGATCAAGGTGCAGAAAAGAACCTGAAGTTGCTTGTTCATTACAAGAAGCCACATTGCTACAGGAATTTAAAAAGCAAAATGCTTCTTTTGAGCAAACAAATATCAGGATGCTGGTTGGTCACTACTTGCAGGTCTTTACTGGGAATTCATTTCACTTAACCCAGACTTGCTGACGATATCTGAAGAGAGGGTTTGATCGTTATTCCTAAACAAAATCAGGTATGCAGCATGCCCTGTTTGGTTTTGATGGTGTGTTGTGTAGCTGTGAGAGTTCAAACCTCCAGACACTCTGGAACTGACCTTCTCTCTTGTGTAAGTCAGGGTGTTCTCGCAGGCCTGGAGCTTGTGCCTGTAATGCCCAGCTCTTCTTTTGCTATAGGAAGGGATGGGTGCCTGTACTAGTGGTTACAGTGCTCTGTTAGCTCTCACTTCAAGCTCTGGGGAGCTTCAGTGTTTCCCAGCAGAGTCAGAGATGACATTCTTAGCACATTCCTTTCATTTCTTTTCTCTGGCATAGCAATCACTATTCTACACAGTGCCGCTTCATGTGGTTCTTTACAATTTATTTTTAAGGTTTCCCCAAAAACTTACCTAGTAAGAGTTTTTGCATAATTGCTCCTCAAGATTTGCATTTCAGAATTTCAACACAATATTAGCTCTTAGAGCTGGCTGCAGGGTTATGTTGCCTCCCACTAGGTTAATCCACACAGCTCTCGATTGAATGATCTAAACACAGGAATATGCATTGCTTTTTGCTTCTATTCTCAGAACAGCATTGTCCTTTCTTGGCCATTACATTGGTTTTTTTTTTAACTATTCCCAATTCAATTGCTTCTGCAATAGGCCTTAAAACTTTCCTAATGGAAGGGGGCCGCAGTATCTGTCAGAAGAATCTTTTGGTGTGTTTTTGCCAGCTTGTCAGATTCTCAAGTTTTGCAACCTTGAGTTAGGCCTGGCTGATTTATGACTGATGGCATCAGAGGTAGTTCTCTTTTTCCTTCCTTGTTAATCATATGCCTTAAAGTATCATCAGTGATGGGTTTATGTTCCTCCTTACAGGTTTACAGAGTTTCAGCACCAGTTATATCAATGGATTCAAAGGGAATGGTGACAGACTGAACTGTATTTTCTCTCCAAAATCAAGCTTTAACGTTTCCCTCTGGACTGGAACTCACTGATTTTAATTCATTTCTGGATGGCACTGATTGAAGTAATTTTTTCACTACTCCCCTCAGAGAAATTATTCTCTACCTATTTGTAAACATTCCTTAATATTCTGTCTTCACTTTGCTCTGGGTCATTTTAAAATTCTCCCGTTTCTAACTGGTGCTCCCTTTGTGATGCTTGGACTCTTGCATGCAATTTAAAGACATCTTCTGTCATTTTTGCCTTTGCAGTTGTTACTTTGCCATGCTAGTTCTTTTTGATCTTTTCTCACTTGCTCCAAAGTTTTTTATTTTTTTAATCTGGCATAAAATATTCTTCAAGTTCAAGCTTGTGATCATATCTGCTCCTATCTGCCAGCATCCATAACCTCTTCCTTAGAAATAGTTCTTAGCACTTTACCAAGATGTCATTATAAGAATGAAGTGGAGCAAAGTGTAGTTTCTAACAACATTCATTGACTCCTCCAAGTAATGATCCTTGGCTTCGTCTCCTGATAAAATGTGCTTGATATGGTGTCTTTTTGCTCTCCTGCTATGGGAATAAAAATTACCTTCCTCCTTATTCTTTTGATGTAATTTTAAATGCTGTTGTTCCCAACAAGAAGCTTGACTGCCTGGCTGGACAAGTGTAACAAGCTGAGCACCACTGGCCTATTTCTTTGATGATAAATGGAAGGGAAGGTAAGTGGGGAGTAAGCTACAGGTGCACCATCTCCTTGGGTGACCACAGTCATTTTTTTGGGTTATGAGCCTGTTTGAACCTCTCTCTGCTTGTAAACAAACTGCTAGCAAACAAGTTAGTAAACACCTGGTAAACTCCTGGCAAGACACAGCTAAACTCATTCAGCCTCCAAAACAAGGTATCTGCATCCAAACTGTCTATTGAGAATAATCTGCAGCCTTTGTTGGCCCCCAAACCATGGCATTGTCAGGCACTGTCTGGAAGAACAATGCCTAACCAGAACCAGAGCCGTGCTGGCTGTGACATGCCCCCAAACCATGGCATTGTCAGGCACTGTCTGGAAGAACAATGCCTAACCAGAACCAGGGCTGTGCTGGCAGCTTCACAGCACAGAGACTCCCTGTTTCAAATCTGTGTCCAGGCCTAGGCTGTGTATCCTTTGGGTGAGGTGTATATTGTGCTCTGTTCCTTAACAAGCACTCTTTTCTCCAGCATGACTCTTGGAGTCAAGAAAGAGGCTCAAGATGCCTTACCATCACTCCCAGAGCTTCCTGCTCTAGGAATGATGGTAAGGAGTGTTTCCATTACTGCCATGAGATGTGATTGGGCTTTTTGGTACTGTGATAGAAGGCTGACATTGCAGTGGTATCTAAAATGTTTTATAACACTGTCTTTCTAGGAACCCTTTCCTGCAGCTTATGTCAGCCATACTTTGTAAAATTTTACCTGAAGTTGTTCAATCACGCGTAAAAATTAAAGTATGGCAATTATGTTGGCCTGGTTAAAAATCTTACAATACTGTGGCTTAGAACACTTACTTTTTCCAGGCTTCATAGAAAAGGCATTTTTGGTATCAAGTAAGCCCTTTTCACCGTCTCCAGGAAATTATATCTTGGCCAAAACATAAACTCTGACTAATTTTAATTTGAACACCCTCAGTAGAAGCTTGTTCTCTTGGCAGCTGAATTCCTGGCTGTGACATCTGCAGTGAGCACCCTCCAGCTTCTCCCCGCCAGCTCATCTGCCTCTGTGCAGCTCCATGCTGCAACCCAGGGCTGCCACCTTCCCCTCTGTAGCATGGAGCACTGCAGGGTGTGGAGTAGGGAGCAGGGCCTGCAAGAGCAAAAGTTGGACACTTGGATTTAACATTACAGGAAGGAAGGAGCTGTGAGGAAGAAGAGTAAGCAGAGAGAAAGCAGAACATCCATATAGCTTTTTATGTCTGTTCTTCCTCATCCAACACTGAAACAATCCAAGGCTTTCTCGAAAGTCCATGTTTATTTGTTGGCAAGTATCTGTAGTACCTGGTGTTGAAGGATATACCCTACATCCCACAAATTTGTTGATGTAGTTTCTACCTCATGCAACTGATCCCTCTGGATGATAACAGACATCTACTGCTACCAATTACTTATTAGCACATGCAGTAGAGATCTGTACTTCAGACCTAATAGGTTTCAGTTCCATTTGGAGGTCACTAGGGTTTCATATAATATCATTTATTTTCAATTAACATGGGAAGTGATTTGGTAATTCCAGTAAATGACTAGCTACTTAAAGTAAACCTGTCTGGAAACACAAATTTCTGTCCAGCTGGAAATTTTAACAATTGACATTTTACTTGAGACAAAACAGAAAAAAAGTTACTGTATTTTTGTTGTAGAACATTAAAACAAATGCCCTTCTAATTTTTCTCTGTGAGTTCTGTCCTCAAAGGGTTAACATGAAGAAAACAGAGTGATCAAAGATTTTATGGGAGGATGACTTTGATCTCATAGGGGGTATAAGGCAGGACTTAATCCAAAATTAACATGCTATATGGGTTAATTAAAGGAAACAAATGTGAGAAAGCTTGTTCTACTCTCAAACAGCTCATTTAACTTGTCTTTACTGCAAATTGTCAGTGAGGTTCCTGTCATGAAAATAAATCTCATTAAAAATATATCACTTGTTCACACACATGTAAACCAAGGAAAGAACTCCTACCAGATGAAATTGATGTTACTCAGCTGTAGCTGAATTCCTGGCTGAAGGTGATGTAGGTTTCAAAATGCAGACACACTTGCTTTTGTCTGGGTTTATGTTTCCTGAAAGATCTTTCTATTTCCCTCAGTGGGCTATCAGAGTCCTTAATAAACATGGAATGAAGAGCAAGAAGAGCTTGAAGCCAACATTCCCTCTTTACTACTGGACTCATATTGCCAAAGGTTATATGTCCTTAGGCCACCACTGCCTCGAGATTTTCTATAACTTTCCATTGAATAGAAGTTCAGATGAAATGAAACTGTGAAAGCAAATACTATTTGAAACTGCGTAAAAATGTAAAAAAATTATATTGGGCTTATAAATCATGACATCATAATATTATTATTCTCTTGGAGCCGTTTATGGAGCAGTAAAGCTAGAATTCTGTACAGAGATGAAAGTCAATATCTATCTCCATCCCTACACCAACATTAGTAGGAAATATTACCAGACATTGCAAGCTAGGAAGGAAATAAGAAGAATATTAACTAGAGCATTTTTTCCATATTATAGTCCCATATGAAAAACCAAACAAATATGCAGTCCTTCTTTGTATACTTACAGAACTTCCTCTCTACACAGCAAAAAAAGAGGCAGAAGTTCCTGAATGTTTGGTTGGATGAGGCCTGACAATTGCAACATCAGGGATACCTCGAGAGGCAGTGATCCCCCACTGTAAGGTGAGAAACTCTACAGCAACACATTTGATTGGGAAGTAGGCATAGAAAGAATTCTAATGTTTTCATTGTGTTTTAAAACAGGTGTGTGTGTGAAGGTCTCAGCAAAGCTTTTTTTTTCATATTTATGGTCTCAAAGGCTTTATCCATTCATTCTGCATATGCTCTCCAGGCTGAGGTTACAGCTTGGTCACTTCAGCGAAGCTCAGGTCAGGCCCCTGACCAGAAAGAGAGTAAGATCCAAAGTAGACCGTTTAGCACATTAAATTCTATCCGGTGTCTGGTACGGCCAGGAGGTGGCAGAGCAAGTCTGATTTACCACGTCTGAGTGGCAGGCTCTGGGTATTTTCCAATCTCGACGCTGTGGAAAGATGGTGAGTTCCTGCAGTTCTCCCATTTGCACCGTTTAGTGGCAACTGCCTGCACACCATTCACAGCATTTGCAAGGCTATAAAGAGGCTTCCAGCCAGCTTGCAGAGCTCTCTAGGAAATGATGGCTGGTATTATTTTTCCTTTCTCTTTTTTAATTATAATTTTGCACTGCTGACTCAACTCTGCTGTTCACTGGCAGTTTGGCCAATGCATCCTTTCAGATGCAAGAATGAGGCTTCCTTGTGCGCTCGTTCTTGCAAGCAAATGAGACTTACCCTGCCCACAACAGCACATAGTGACAAAAGCACATAGTTTGAGCAAGGGCCTGACAAGTAATGACACAGAAATATATAATACATAATTCTGCATAACTGTTAATACTGCTGTCTCTCCTTTCTCTTCTTGTTACTCCTTCATATGGTAAGTGACCCATGTGATAAGCAGAGAGAAACCATTTGAGACGGCAGAGCAGATGAACATAAGAAAAAGCAAATAGAGAGTGACAAACTGGCCCACATCAGCTGGAGTACTTTTTTTATCAGTTTCAGCTGCAGTCAGCTCTGGGTTGGGTCAGCAGATGATGTGGGTTACTGAGGGAAAAAAAAAAACCAGACGTTGCACCAAAGTGCTGCCAATAATTTGGTAATCTAAACTGTATCTGCTTGTAAATTATTAAAAAAGCAATAGACTTCAGCAAAACCTGTCTTTTTCTTAAGAGCTACCGGTGCTGGTTAGTAACAACCCCCCAAAGTTTATTAACAGAAAGCAACCCCAAAATCTCTGTGTGTTAGGTTTAATGGACTGCAGCAGCCCCAGGATAGATATTGGTGCCTTCACAAAAGAAGACATTTACTGTCTTCTGCCTCTTGTGCAGATTTTTTGTATGTCTGTTTCCCTGGGGCAGCTGTGAAAGGGGAGATAGAAGAAGGGCAAGAAGAGAAAATAGTAATAATTTTCTTAGGGTTTGATCACCTTTGAGAAAACACAGGACCAGTTTTGGTCTTGGTGTTTTAAGGGACTCAAAATCCTGATAGATGGCATTGGAGATAGAGGGAAGAAGCTCCTTCAGTTAGGACTGCAAGAGAAATAGATGATGCAGAGGTTTTTGTGCACAGGGTTGGATACAAAGTCAAGAGAGCCATGCATGAGAGACACAGGCAGTGAGGAGAGGTGAACAGAGGATTCTTTGCGCTGAAAGTACTGGAGTTATTATGCTCTAAATTCTGCATTTATTGTCTGCTGGCTTCAAAGCAGCAATGTACGATAGAATCTGACCCTAAATGGATGTAGTTGTCAGAATCAACAATAGGAAGCACAGATAGAAAGAGATTTGATATCTTCTCTACAATCCTGCCTCTGGTAATAGCTACTGCTAGAACTCAGAACTCCCTCAGAGGAGGGAGGGAAACCATATTTCTCCCAATCCCTCTGCTAACAGCTCTGTTGTTTTTTAAATTCTAAGAAAGGAGCAACTATATAGCTGGGAAGAAATCACACAAAAATCCCCAGCACTGCTATTCTCCAGGGGTTTTGTCCAACCTTCTAACTGTTTTAGCCAAGTACAGATAAGATCTATGCCCTGAACACTAATGCAGGCAGTGCCTCCAGACAGATTCAGATCTGGACAGAACTGCTTGGGTAAGAGAAAAGGTCACCTACCATGACCTATGTGGCCCCTGACTGCTCTGCTAATACCAGATGCAGAGATGGCATCTGGAAGACCAACTTATGGCCACAGGCTACTGAAATGAGAGCAATTAGCACAAGTAGACAGACAGAATGTGGAGATCCTTGTAACTTCCAATTTCCCCTCACCAGGCTGGAGTTGAACAGGCATCTACCATTGAAAAACTAAATATCCTGTAGTTCCTTCTCTGAGTTTTATAAACAGCTCCGTGCATGTCACTGCAAGTCGTTTTACTTCAAACCTGGGGCTGTGGCTGCCATGCATTGCTTTAAGCATCCAGGTCCAAATTTCACATCTAAAGCAATGATGATTGGATCGGAAATGCTGTTTTGATCCTCCTCTTTTTTTAGTTGCCCCAGCATTGAGGATGATGGCTTAGAATAGCTGAAATATTTAAAAACTCTGCCAAGCGCTGTGCTGACAAAACAGCGATTTGTATGTGCTCTGTACTTCTGGCTAATCTCAGCACAGAGTTCGGATGCTGAATGAATCTTCTTTTCTCTCATCATTCAGTGTATTAACTCGAGGTCATGCTCCATTGACACTTGCAAACAGCACCCGCCTCTGTCAGTCACAGCCACACACAGAAGGAGTCTGAAAGGAATTAAGTCCATCTAATAAACATCGCTGACTTGCACACAGGCCCTCAGGATGGGAGTGATAGCAAACTGGGACTGATGGCAAACTCTTGGAGGAGGGAGTAGGGTTTAGCCTACAGAAATGGAAATGCTCCCATTTGCAATGGTATCACAAATGCATAATGTCACAGATATTTCACTGGTGGCTTGTTTTCAGACATCTACAAAATCCAGTAGTTGTGGCAAAGCCAGCTGCCTTTGTTGTCTGTGGTTACAGTTAAAAGACACCAAATGACACTTTGCAGCCCTGTGATCCAAAGCACAGTGCCCTGAATCACTTCAGGAGAAAGATGCAGTGACAGGATTTAGTTCAAAGCTGTAAGAAAATGGAGAGAGCAGAACAATAATACCAGCAGTTAAAGAACTTTATTTCTTACAGGAAAATTAATTCAGCAGCAATAAATAAAGGTGCTGCTCACAAGAAAAACCTCATATTGCCAATGTGCAACATCACGTAAAAGTGAGGTTAGGAGATGTGAGAACATTTGTGCAACTATTATCTAAAGGCAGATCAATCTCCTTTCCTCTTCTTTTCTTTCCCATTTTATTCCAGAAGCTTCAGGAGACTTCTTCCTCTGGTGCCAAACTATCTATTTTGGGAGTGGGAGCAATCATTTATATTCTCATCCCAGAATCACCAGGTACTTCACTGAAAGTTTGATAAGGCCTTACTGTGTATGTGCTATAGGAAAAAAAATTATATTTCATGCTCCAACAACTGAGAAACTGAGGCTGTGGGAAGAGCTACTGAAAATCCTCATAGGCAATAGGGGTTCCTAGGCAAAACCTAGGATAGGAACTCAGTACTTCTACCTTTTGTACTCTTCGCCCTAAATAATGCTTTCTCACTAATGAGAAAATCTGTCCAGGGCAAAAAGGTTAGGAGTATTCCATCCCAAAAAAAGAACATTTGGATGTTCTGGTTTGTTTTGCCTCCTTTTATGCCCAGAATATGTTTACTAGAGTGGTTGGAAGGAAGTGACCAACTCTTCTATCTTATTAATGTTATTTATTTGCCAATAAGACTATCAAGAACTATCTTAGAAAAATATTAAAGCTGAGTCATATACCAATAAAAACAGACAAATTCACTCTGGCAGCTGCAATAGTGAATTTAGCTTACTTTTGTTGTGCCTCAGCAGTGTGGCATATGGTTCTATGGTGATTTCATTTCATTTCAGACTTTCTTTTTGACATAAGATGAAGTCTAATAACGTCTCAAATGGAGTTACAGGAAGAGCAAAGGCAACTCTTTTTATTATAAACAAGGAACTCTGTGCATCTTCCTGTCACATGTAAAGGCACCTATGACTCTTGCTAGAGAAGTGAACAGCTGTTCTAAACATCTAAATTTGATCTGTGCAAAGACCTCTGCATCTCTAATGTGCACAGGCAAGCAAGCAGTGGTTGAAGCAGAGGTCGTGGGTAGATCTCCTCCTGACACTGTTTTGATCAAAAGTTTAGGGTGTGAAAAACTCTGGTGCTGCCTCAATTCTCCTATTTATCAGCAAGATACAACTTACGATTTCTAACTATGAGATTCCAAAGTGAAAAGTGACACGTTAAGCAGGTGATAGGATATTTGCTGACTGACATCACTGACTGACTGAGTTAAAAGATTACTTTTTTCTTTTGAGAAGGTATGCCAATTTTTGAGGCTACAGACCTCGAAAAGAATGGTGACTTCTAGCAGCCAGAATGCAAACTATTAAATGGCACAGTATTCCTATGGATCCTGGAAAATGGAGATGTTGATTGTTTTGAGAAGAGCACAGTACTGACTCTCTGACTATGATTAAGTTGCTATTGCTCAGCTGGGGTGTTGTTCACAGTAATCTAGGTCTTGCTCATGCTGACTCACATCTCCTGCGTTCTCAGCAGGGATTTGTGTTTCTTACCATTCTGGCCTCCAAGGTACTGAGCTTTCTGTATCTTGATGAGTGTGGGAGGCCTGGGATCAAACATCAGGAAGCAGGAGCAGTTACTGCTAGAGTTTCCTGATGTGAAGATGTCAGACAATGCCCAGGTTTTGGGATCCAGCATGAATTTTTCCTCTTGAGGAGAGGGCAATGGGAGGAAGCCAGAATGTGAGTCAGAAAGGTGCAACATTGTACTCAGAAAAGTATGGCCTTTCCAGTTAGTTTTGTTGTTCTATTTAACTGCTCTGCATCCTATTTTATATAATCATAGGGAACCAACCAGGCCTTGACTATCAAGGGTGGCAGAAAGTGAACATCTGTGAAAGTGACATAAGCAGGTTTTAACAAGACAGTGTAGTGGGTGACTCCACAACCTCCATGGGCAGCATTTCCAGTGTTAAACACCCCTTTCAGTGGAAGAATTCTTCCTGATATCCAAAGGGAACCTCTCCTGGTACAACTTGAGTCCATTTCCACTGGTTGCCTGGGACAAGAGACTGACACCCACCTGGCTACAACCTCCTTTCAGGTGGTTATAGGGAGTGATAAGGTCACCCCTGAGTCTCCTTTTCTTCAGGCTAAAACCCCCAGCTCCCTCAGCTGCTTCTCATTAGACTTGTGGTCCAGACCCTTCCCCAGCTCCATTGCCCTTCTCTGGAGTCTCTCCAGAACCTCAGTGTCTTTCTTGTAGTAAGGGCCCCAGAACTCAACACAGGATTTGAGGTGTGGCCTCACCAGTGTCAAGTACAAAGAGACAATCAATGCTCTGGTCCTGCTGGCTGCACTCTTGTTGATCCAGACCAGGATGCCATTGGCCTTCTTGGCCACCCGGGCACACGCTGGCTCATGTTCAGTGCTGTCAACCGGCACCCCCAGGTCTTTTTCTGCTGGGCAGTTTTGCAGCCACTCTGCCCCCAGCCTGTGTTGTTGTGACTGAAATACTGAAAGATGACAAGTGGAGTGAGACAAAGAGACATCACTTCGCAGGAGGTGAAAGAAAAAAATGTGACAGCAGAGCACAGAGGATTAAACAAGTCATTAAGAGTATGTAAGAATGTCGTGCATGGGGTGATGTGTTTTTCTGCCACTCTGCATGCCTCTTACTGCAACTGAACAACACTGGCCCTGAGTTACAAAATTTCATAGGACATGTAAAATTCTAATCCTGAGTCCTGTGGCCTCATTACTATCTCTGTTGTAAAGGCCCCATCTGCACCTCATCAAAGTCCTCATAAATTTCTGGATGGGTTTGGGATAGATGACTAGATTATTGCTCTAATTTATCCACGTATACTATCAGTAGTTACCTACTTGTTCTTTTAATTAGGGTAAAATTTGCCAAGGCATATGAAAAATTGCTTATCCCACTGAAAACAGAATTATTTGCTGAGAGCTCACAGCCCATTCTTCAACTTTTGCATAAATATTTTTATTGTGTATTTTTATGTTCTGCATTAAAAGTGTGTCACTGGGGACATGTGCTGGTTGTGAATGCTGTACTTCCCACCAGCACCTGCTTCTTGAGCAGGCTAAATGTGGAAACATATTGTAATGGCTGAGCTGTGCAGAGAGTTTATTCTCTGTTCTGCAGCAGCATGGGTAAAGCAGGAAAATTTGTATCTGTCTGAGTTGACCCAGAGGGAAACCTGACCAGGAGGCTTTAGCTTTGAACTGAATTCAGTCGTGTGTTGCAGGGAGACTCGTTTGTTTTAGCTTCTGAAAAGTAAGTGTGACTGAATTTAGCCTTGAAGGATCCCACTGGGATGAAAAATAAAAGGATTTATATTGGAAAACGTCAAAATCAAAACTAGCAATTTCCTCCTCACTCTTTCTCTTTTTTTCCCTTTTTGCCAGCCATAAAGGATTGTCCCAAATGCATCCAGACTTGCCTGATGGCCTGGGTTATGCCATGGTATTGCATTCTTCTGTGAATCAGCTCCTCATCCCAGGTTTTGGCTTGGCTATTGAGGATGGCCCTAGAGCAGTACAGCACGGGCTGGAGGGAGGGGAGTCGTGGAGATCCTGTACCAGCAGCACTGTCCCTGCCTGTGTGACACTGCAACCCTGCAGGCAAAGGGAAAACAGTCAAACTCTGGTAGCAGTGGGATAAAACTGCTTAGAAGCAGCTATGGACTTGCTGGTCCAGCAAGCAGGCTTGTCTAATTAATTAGGAAAAAAGAGGTGAATTAATTGGACTTAACTTCTTGGATGATGAAATTAACCTAAACTTGCAAATATTTGTGCAACAGCTCTCCTTCTGCACAGGATATACAAAGAAATGCCATATTCTCCCAATTCCAAAATCCTTGCAGAGTTCCAGTTGTGTTTTTCCTGACAGAGCCCACATTGTCAGCATGCTTAGGCTTTGCTGCCATTTATCATTTCAAGCCCAGCAAAAAGGCACTGCATATTTGAAGTCCATCTCTCTGAAAGCTGCCTCAGCCAGAGGCTATGTGTGTTTGCCAGCTGATCGAAGATCCACCAAGGTAGCCATTGACTGAGCCTGCATCTCCTCTCCTCAGGATACTCTCAGTGAAGAAACTTTTCTACGAGGGACAAGGTTTGAATAAGCCTTGCTATAAGGAGTGCAAAAGGAGACCAAATTCCCTTTCTTTTCATCACACACTTATTTATTCCATCACTTCACTTTGGATTTTACTGAGGCTATCATATCAAATACAGGCATAACATAGAATATGCTGGAAGGAAGCAGCTCTGCTGGAAGCAAGTTGGTTTCCATCTGGGATCTTTCAGAAGTGGTGTCATTTCTCCACTTCTTTTGAACTGGCTAATTAAACACACTGACCAGTCATGCCACAGATTTTTTTACACTTACCCATCTTAGATGGAATTTTTTTTTTGTAAACAAAGCTAAAGCAAGATTTCTGTGAATTGGAGAAGGTCCCAATTTGCAAAGTCAAATTAGTGAAGAATATAAAAGCAATATTAAACGCTTTTATGTAAAATAATACCTGATGGTTATTTTGATGAACTATAGCTATTTGAATTGATATTGGAATCTATGGTAAGATTCTCCTCTAGGCCAAATGTACAGTGAGTATCCCAGCAGGGCCTTTGAGACACACTGTGCAGACTGACACCTCTTTCTCCACAGAGATGGTATAGGATAGCCTCACACTCTTCCTTATGTCCAGTTCCCATCTCTTCTCACAGCAAAATTCCTCCTTGAAGGGAGAAAGTTCATTCTTAGTGGTCTGTGGAGTGAGAGCAAATTTTAGTTGTGATATTCTGGACAAACAATACCTTGAATGGATTGAAAACCACCACTTCACATATTGCTCAATTTATCACAACTCTAAGACTGTAACAAAGACATTAGATCATGACCCATGCAGCTCTATGTTCATTACCCACATAGCCATGGGGCAGATTCTTTCATCTGCCAGATTTGGCATCTTTCATTGTCAGATTGTTCTTTTGTTGGCAGTGAGGCAGGAATCGCTTTACATCTGATGTTGTATGTTCACAGAAAAATGTATGTTGAATTCTGAATTAAAAAAAAAAAAGAATAGGAAAAAAGCATAGGTATTTTAATTGCTGTATCACACTCCCAAAAAGCACCAGATATCACAAAACTACAGCATATCAGGATGGATCTCCTGCTCTTATCAAAAGCAAAATTGATCATTAAGCCACCAAGAACGTTTTTCTGAAAGTGCTCAAACCAAGCAAGAGCTGCCCATCTGAGCTCACTATTTGTGACAGCCCCACTGTGACATCTGGGTGCGGCTTTGGCAATAACCTCTAGAAAAAGATACAATGCTTGGGCACTTCAGAGAGCAGCAGCATACAGAGGGCACTGTGGCAGAACAGAAACATTTGGGAAATGCTCCCATCACTACCCATGGCTTCACATTTCTGCAGAATCCTTCTGTCCTACGTGAGCTGAAAACATACTTCAAACATACATCAGCACCTTTCCATTCATTAAGGTATTTATGTAGGGATAGGATCTGCACTTGAGTCTACCTTGAGGGTGTAATTGTGTGTTGCTAATGTAATGGCTGGAGCTGGTGATCCAAACGGCAGCATATGAAAGGTCAATGTGCAGAATGCAAGGTTGTGCAGAGCAATTGGAGGAAGAATAGAGTCTGATTTAACAGACAAAGAAGGAAGAGGGAGAGCAAGGGCAGTGAATGAGAGAGTGATAAGATGACTTCTAAAAATGGGCCCTGCAGAGGTGAAAACAAAAGCATTAACTCCATCAGTTATATCCAATGAATGTCTTAAAAGGAAAGATTATAGATAAAGGAAGAAAGACACAAAACCCAGGAACAGAGCTGGCCATTTTAATGATGTGAATGCAGATTTCAGAGGAGCTGTTTCCACATATATAATCATCATCATCATTGTACACATTATGTGTATGTCCTCATGGATGCCCTTAAAGCATCATAGGCAATGGTACTCCTTAAAAGGCAATGATTAGTATAATATTCTGATCTTATATACCCTAGTGAGTGTCCAAAAGTGGTTTCTACTAAGACTCTGCATGGCACAAATGAAAGCAAGACTTAACTCCTACATTTGTGTCATGTTTGCCACTGTACTTTGCATTTTCTCACGTGCCATCTGACAAATCCACATGAATCTCAATTCTCCTGACAATCAGAAAATGTCTGATTGAACCTAGTGCAGAATTATTACAGGGATCTATTTATTTTCCACATATTAAAAATAGTATCATAATGTAAAAAAACAAAAAAATCAGGCTAATCACATGAACCCATGAGAACCTAATGAGATTCAACAAGTCCAAGTGCAAGACGCTGTACCTTAGGTTGAGGCAATCCCAGACATGAGGACAGACAGGGAGAAGAACTCTTTGAGAGCAGCCCACAGAGAAGGACTTGGGGGCTCTCGTAGATGAAAAGCTGGACATGAGTGAGCAGGGTGTACTCCCAATCTAGAAAGCCAAACTCATTCTGGAAGGTGGTTCTGCTCATGTGACCCCACCTGAAGTGCTGCATCAAGGCCTGGGGTCCAGAGGAGGGTCGGGAAGATGGCTGGAGGGCTGGATCACATCTTCTATGAGGACAGGCTGAGAGAGGTGACATTGTTCAGTCTGGAAAAGACCAGGCTCCAGGGAAATCTCACTGTGGCCTTTCCCTGCTTTAAGGGGGCTTATAAAAAAGTAAATGAGAAAGTTTTTATATGGGCAGATAATGATAGGACAAGGGGAACAGTTTTAAACTAAAAGAGGAGAGATTTAGATTAAATGTTAGGAAGAAATTGTTTACTGTGAGCATGGTGAGATACTGGTTCAGGTTTCTCAGAGGAGCTGTGGATGCTCCATCCCTAGAAGTGTTCAAGGCCAGGTTAAATGGGGCTTTTAGCAACCTGGTCTAGTGGTTTGCATCCCTGCTAATGGCAGGGAAGTTGGAACTGGGTGATCTTTAAAGTCTCTTCCAACCCAGGCCATTCTATGACTCTATGATTAATTTTCTAGTGATCACTTTTGTGCTTCTATCACTGGTATGAGGTGCTGTCATTCACTTTAATGTAAAATGGCTTGGATATGCTTATAAGGTTTATTTCAGTTTCTGATTAAATATTTCAGTTGGCACATAGCTCTCATCCCCATAGTATTTGGATGAGTACATCACTTGTTTGGGGCCAACTCCTGTGGAATTAGGAATTTAAATCTCATTAAAATTATGCAACCAAAAAACCAAAAAAGGATCATTTATTTTCTTTGTTGGTTGTTCCCTTGCTTTTCTGCAGATGTAAAAACTCAATTTTGGAAAAGAAAAACTCTATCCAACGGTATTAACCGGATACAACGACAGCTGTTGTAATATACAGTCACAAGTCTGTGTGTTGTGTACTCCAAACTGACTTGAGTTCTGTATCCTTGCAAGGAGACAAAGGAATGCCATGGGCCCATGACAGTGATAACACCATAATCAAGGAATAGGCCAGAAAAAGAGAAATACAATTTTGACACTCTCTCCTCATGAATGACGCTGCTAATAATGTCAATTTCCAGTTATAAATGGCCTGAAAATGATGTTATCACACTGGTTTATATCAGATGAAGATCTGGTCTAGTGGGTTACTAGGCATTTCATTGTTGCCAGACCCTGCCATGGCCTCAGGAGGCTGGCAGGAGGTGTTTTCATGGACATGGAGTTTTCTGAAGTACTCTGAGTTTCCTCAGGTCACAGTTTAAGTGCTGCTGCATAAACCTGTATCTCAGGAGGGGTGCAATTCACAGCAATTATATGGAAATCAAGGCAGACATGTCAAGCTAAACTCTTGGCATGCTTTGATCAAATGGAAGTAGTTCTCAGAAAACCCTATTCCCTTCACTGTTCCATTGTTGTGGTTTCCAGTCAGGGAATTTGGTCTTGGAAGAGATTGTTGCTACAGTGATTTCTAAGGAGCGTTCCAGGAAATATGGGCTGAGGATGTGTTCAGAGGGATCACAGGCCACCTCGGGGATCCATCACCTGGGAGGGTGGACCAATCTGTCCCCTCAGAGACCTGATGCTCATGGCAGTCTATTTATTTTATTTTCTGCATGTGCCTCATCTGATGGTCAACCTTACTGAAATCTCTGTTCCAAACACTCAGCCAGAGTGCACAGCTGTCAATTCTATTACAAAGTTACCTTTTTATGAGTAAGAACAATTTCTGACCAAAAAAGTTCTTTCTCATGTGGCTTGGATCCACTAAGAGCTCCAGTTAACCCTATTCACTTTTAAATATCTGACAGGTGAAGTTGGCAGAGCAGAGTGTTCAACTGGGCCCACCTTACAGCCCCTCATCTTCCAGGGGGATGTTTCTTGCATGCACCAAGATTGTCTTTAAGGATTAGAGAAAGCATGAAAAGGATTTTTCAAAGCAAACAAACGAAATAAATTCTGACTGGTCTCTTTATCCTTTATCTGGAAGCCACTTCTTCTAAGGGAATCTCATCCAAAAGAGAGTAATCATAGCTGTGACACTGAGAGCAAAACAACAAGCAATTTCCTGTACTTTTGTCTTTCTCATTTTCCATAAGTGCAAATAGCTTCAATTACTTCCTCAAAGTTTGATGAGCACCACAATGGGGCCAGTGATTAACTGCAAGGGAAATTTTTACTTTGCACCTTGAACTTCTTCTTTTTTGGTAACCATTAAGCCATTCCACAGCAGCACTGAACGTCAGTCCTAACTAATCACCTGGATGGAAACACAAAGGGGAAAGAAAGAGGTGGTGGCAGGAACAGCCCAGCCAACATGATGCAGATGAAAAACTTCCCATGTGGCCCTCGAGTGTCGTGCGTTGGGAACGAGTTGAGTCATGCTCTGAACATCAGAGCATGAGTAAGAAAGCTCAGCCCCCTCTGAAGCTCGGCTTTATTGATGAGCTGACATCAGTTCCTGTTGCCAGCCAAGCTCCCCTGAGCTGAGTCTCAGCTGTAGACTTCCTCTACACTGGTCGTCTGTGCCAAAATAGGTATTCTCACCCACCTGCAGCCAGGGCCAGCCAGAGCCACAGTGACTCAACAGAGCAAGGAAAGGGGCATGCAGGAGTTCTGCCTCACCTTCCATTACAGCATTGCCATCATATGGAAATAAAGACTGACTTCAGGAGCAGTGAAGAGGAAAGGAAGGTTTTATGAGTGCTGACCCCAGTTTTCATGCTGAACTCATATTGCTGGTTGAGGGCCTTTATCTGAGATGGCTGGTGCTGACTGGTAATCTGAATCTCAAGTTCACGTAACTTGAGAATGACCATAGTATAAAATACCTTTAGAAGGTTTCCAAAGGTGGATTCCTGATGAAGTACACGAGATATTGGGCAGTGGGTGCCCTGGCACTCATAGCAGGTTTCAGGTTGGCTGGAGGGAGGAGGCAGACACTGGCCCAAGGTGTGGCTTTCATACCAAGCCCTGAGTGCTGCTGCTATGTACCAGGTGGGTCTGTCATGCAGATCAAAAGCACCCAGACCACTCTACTTATGGAAACCACATCTTCTAAGCATGCTGGCAGAAGTAACCCTTGGCTCATTTGCTAATGTTCCTCTTGAGAAGGTGACTGTTTTTCATCAGTTAGCATTTCTTCAGTCAGTGTAGAAAAAAGATCACCTATCTAGTCCATACTGATTTACACAGCTCTACTATTCATCACGACATTTTTGTCAACAAAGGGACACTCTTCTGGGAAAGAACAGCAAATGGAGCATGTTCAGTCAGTAGTCTGGAATAAGAGTGAGAAAGGACTGCAAGATTCACAAACCAAAGAGAGGGCAGTGTTTCCTGAATAGCTTATTCCCTTGGATTTATTTGCAGAGAGCAAATGTAAAATAAGGGAAAGGTGACGAGGCCAGATAGACAGGGGTCTGCTGAGTGCCATGAGGGATGGCAACAGGTGCTGCAGGCACTCTTCCAGCTTCCTTGACAGCTCTGGGGCCTTAACAAGGGGACTCTAGAGTAAAACCAGCATTGTTACAGACCATGAAAACTTACCCATCCATATCACCAACATATGGAAATTCTCTCCTCCTTGATCTAGAGGTGAATTCTTTCTTAACAGCTCACCAAGCTACTGACCTTTTTGCTGGTACTGTTGGGCAGTAGCTGCTAGACTGCATGATAGGCTCATGAGGCAGGAGTTTGGGAAAGGCTCTCTTTGCCACTCTGTCCCCTTTGCCAACCTCCTCATCCCATTCCCTTATGTATGGGTTTACTGAATGGCTGAGGAAAATGCAGATGCACCAGTGATTTTCCTTGACCTAATGACCCTCTAGGAACTTCTGCAAGCCTTCAGGCTTCCCTGAGCTATATGGAGTATGAGGACAACAGAAAAATGGTACATGATCTCACCCACAGCTCTCCCTCTGTGATGTTTTCATTACTTCCATGCCAAACCTATAGGCCAAGACCTGGGCTAGAGCTTTACACAGAACACCCTTCAGAGGTGCACCAGTACCTGATGCAGATTTCTTCGAAAGAGATTTTATTGCACCACTATCAGTTGCCTGGCACAGAAAGAAAATTAGGTGAATTTTCACCTGCCCTGGAACATTGCTTATTTAAATGCAGTTTCAACTAAATAGAAAGTTCTTTGCTTCTTGGCCAAATTATTCTGCAGAGTCACTTACTCTGCAGCTGCTGCATCCTCCTGCTCCTACATGGCAGCATTTCAGCAGTATTTGGAAGGGAAGCATCTGCCTGTCACAGCATTACGCCGAGCTTTGGGATTCTCCCAAGTGGCACTCATTATATCCGTGTACGAGGATATTATTAGCGTATTTTCATCCAGCAACAGTCAATGTCAGATTGCTTCACGATGAGTTCAACAGGCATCAACATTGCAAAAAAACACCAGACAAATGTCTTTTTACTTGACCTCTTTAATGCAGTCATAGATCATTTGCGTGTTTAACATCTCTCAAAACCTCGATGCGTGTGTGCTTACAAAACAGATATCTTTTCACTCCTTATTTTCCTCCTTCAAGTGCCATGAGAAATTATTTAAGGAAGTTTTAATGAAATGCATCTGTCACTTATGAAGATAAATAGCCATGGTATGGCTTTCCATTACTGGAAATGGCAGAATTAAATTAGAAAATTACAATCCTCAGCATCTTCCCTGACTTGTTTCTGCATAATGTGTTAGAAAATATGCCCACATAGGCAGAATGCTGCAATTCCAATGGAGCATGTCATAAAACAAGACCCCTTTTTATGGTTGTTTTGTTAGTTTGCATTGAGGAATTTTCTCCCGTGGATGAATTTTGGTCCTGTTTCTGGGCAAGGAAGCCAAATTAGTAAAGGGAACCTAACTAGAGTGGCAAATAGATAAAAGTTTCCCTCTCTTCCAAAACCTAAGTTCTGGAATTGGTTCTGTATTTGCTCCCAAGCCAAATGAGAAGACCACAGTAGAGCATGTTATCCCGTCTGTATAATTCCTCATTTCCCATTTAAAAGGCATCTCCATTACATGGAATAAAATTAGTGTAGCCATTAAAATCCTTGGGGCAACACTTTGGACAGTAGGAATAAATATTATACTATGAGTCTTCACAGATAAAAATATGGCTATTAAAGGAGACATTTAAATGGACAGTGGGAAGGTGTGTCTCTTACAATGGAATGGCCACCTCTTAGACCCTCACTAGCAAGTTGGTCTTTTTGTCCTCAGAAGAAGGTTGTTAGTAATTGTTTTTGTCTTTTTAGGTGAAGAGTTAGACTCCTTAGAGTTTAGCCCAGTTAGAGTGAGCCAGAATGTGATTTGTAGTTTTTAGCCCTGCCAATCCTGGATGCAAAGAGGTAGCCATTGAAATAAGCACATAATAGGAAACCTCTCCTGTTTCTCACCTGTGCTTCCAGCTGGAAATGAAGGATGCTTGCAGAATACTGGTGTCCCTCAGCCCTCACACCCACTCCACACCAGCAGGGTATGCTCCTGTTTCCCTACTCCA
This sequence comes from Irena cyanogastra, assembly GCA_013397155.1. Classification (NCBI taxonomy): domain Eukaryota; kingdom Metazoa; phylum Chordata; class Aves; order Passeriformes; family Irenidae; genus Irena; species Irena cyanogastra. Next base: position 351,389 of record VWZV01015115.1, read on the forward strand.
CTGACCTCTGACTCACTCAGCACCCTTCCACTCACCCTCCTCGTGTTTCTCTCTTTCTCTTTTTAGGATGTATGAGTTTTGTACTTTTTGTGGCACTGGAGATGGCTTCAGCAGAGGCAGGAATAATTTGTCCATGCCCACAACCCAAACTCAAATTTCTTTCTAGGTACATTCCTAATGAGCCCTCTTCCCTAAGTTCCTGAATAAATACTTTAACTACTGTGCTTTTATTCCAAGCTGGTCACCAATGCTGCAGTGCCCTCACCAGTTGGCATGTGGCTGTTCCACTGCCATTCCTGCTGAGCCCAGCACTGCCTGTGCACGTCAGGAGCATTCAGCCAGGAATCCTGCAGAAATGAGGCAGGGCTGCCTTGCATCAGGTCTTGGGGGTAGCCAAATGCAGATGAAAAGGTGTGAGCAGAGAGCGTGAGAGCAGAGAATGTCCTTGTAACTATGACATATCATGTCATATCATATCATAGAATGGCTTGGATGACCAGGTTAAAAAGGGAGAGAAAGAATTTCCCTATCCTGTCCTAAAATTTATGCTTATTTATTTCCAAATGAAATTATTGTAATTTTTTGCTGTTCCTGGTTATTCCAACCTGCTAAATACCTGAAACATTGCAAAGATTCCTGTGAGGAAAGGCAGTGTGTGTGTGTGTGTGTGTGTGTGTGTGTTTGTCTGTGCAGTAACTTAAAGTCTCAATATATTGAATACATTTTGGGCAATCCCAGGGCTCTCTGGGAACAGGAGGGAAGCAGATAAAAAATATGGGGCACAAAGATGGACTTGTTGTGAGATGAGAGTTTTAAAGCCCCAGCTGCTTTCATTTCGGCCTCATCTTAATTGAACTCAGATAATAGCAAACCTGCATGAAGTAAAAGCTGGTTATCCCAGCTTTGACCTTCAGTAATCCTGCAGGAGTGTGGATAGGGAAGCACAACACTTTGCAGTTTCCCTAACTATATAAAGGAAGAAATACTCAAATTTGAATACTCAGATGAAGAGGAGCAAATTGACAAATATAAACAGCACCAAGGTTCACAGAGAAACAGCGTAAGCAGTGCTCAGCGTGCCAAGTGTCTGTTCTCCAGCAGGGATCACTATTTGGTTCTTGCAAATGGCAACACACCCCTGTAATGCTCCCAGTTAGTGGTGGGATTTTGCCTGAGCATTTACATCCCAAGGTTAGCATGTCTTGGTGGCTTATCCTAGGAAGCTTTGAAATCTGATCACCTCTAAACTACCTGACACTGCTCTGCATGTTATTAATAATCCCAAATTGACCAAACTCTTATAAAAATCCAGCCTTATTATTTAGCTCTTTGACTTTCGCAGTAGCATATTCTACAAATTCACTGCATCCAGTGCAGAGAAGACTGTTTTTTCCTACATGTAATAGGAAATTTAGTTTAATCAAATTTTGCTTTTCTCTGCCCCTTCATGCAATCTGACCAGAGGTGGGATGAGCAAATTCTCCTCTATGCCTCCTGTCATCTAGAACAGGTTTGTCACTATTTTTCTGTTTGGAGGCTTTCCATTTCATTCTAAATCTCAGCTGAAAACTCCTCCCTTCTCCATTAATTCTGTCTACCTGCTCTTATGTATCTCAGAAGCTACATTACTGCTTTCTGTAAAGTGGTTGAGAGATGGACTTTGCATGATGGACAATATTCAAGGGCTTATTCTTTTAACCTTTACTTACTAAGATATGTGTCTGTAGTGGAGACAATGGAATTAGAAGAATCTTCAGGATCAAGGCTATCTGCAGACCAAGTGGACTTTCTCCTTGGATAGAGGAAAGAGTAAAGATTTTCTTTAGAGCATTCCCAATTACAAATATCAACATCAACTCCAACTCTCATGAGATACTGCACCAGAGTATGCTGCCCCAGCATGGACCTGGGAGCCAGCTGAGCCTGTATAATTAGCAAGTCAGGAAGATAAATGACCAGTGATGAGCTGTAGGAGGCCACAGACAGGTTGTAAGATGGAAATGGTCTTTCCTGTCAGATCCTGACACAGGTCAGGTTAGACGGAAGGAGAGGCTGGCAGTAGTATCCAGAATGGGCTGAAAGGCCAAGAGTTTTTCAGAGGGAGAGGCAGGACTGAATTCTGTCTAGGCTGATTTTAAAACTCTGCCTTGCAAGAAGCTTCAGCATGATGGTATTGGGTTGGAAAATGAAGCTGGCAGCCTTACAAAAATGCTGGCAAGTAAGGAAAGGAAAATGCTATGGAAAACTGACCCTAAAATGTGCATGTGGGCTTCCTTTGCACTTCACACTTCACAGCTAGCTTGGAGGGGAAGTGTCTGGTTGACTAGTGATGATGCAGAATGGTTACTGCCTTGACAAAATGCTGTTTCTTTCCGTGTCTCACCATGCTGAAAACCTTCAGGATTTTGGTTCAGGTTTGAATGCAAGGAACAGGAAACAGCACCACATAACGTGAAATGTTGCTCTTTGGCCATAAGACAAAGAGGATAAAATGAATGCTGGGCAAGAGACATTCTTGTAATAACAGCAACATCACTTTATCACCCTTGTGTTCCAAAGTGTCAAGACTCACAGGAGGACCTGTATCCTGATTACTCAGCCTGAGCACTGTGTAATGACTGCTTGGTCTTACTCCACCAGCCCTTGCCTGACACAGAACACTTTTCATGCCCTATCAGGAGTCTTAACTGTCATCAAAGTTTTTCAGCTGCAGCCATCATCTAGGATAAGCAGAAAGTGATAGATTGACTTTGTCAATAATATTTTGCATATAATAATATTCAGGATATGTTAGATTAAATTCTCAGATGGTCTTAGGTGGTGCACAAGCCTATGCCCCTGAGTAAAATCTGAACTAGGAGAAAATTACCCATTGACATTAGATCAGTAGAAACCCAGGCATGTGGACAATATCATCAAAGCTACCTGGAAGCTTTTAATACTTCGAAGAATGTCTATGCAGCCACCTCTTCTTCCTCCTAATACTTCAGGGCAAAGAAGGAAAAAAAACTCATGTCATGGTTTAACCCCAACAGGCAGCTGAGCACCACACAGCTGCTCCCTCACTGCACCTGTCCCCCACAAGGTGGGGAATTGGAAAAGAAATATGTAAACCTTGTGAGTTAGGAGCAGTTTAATAATTGAAACAAAAATCCCCATAATAATAAAACATGATAAAACCCATAATAATAACAAATAGTAATAATAATTATAATAATACCACCAACAATAACAATAACAACAGCAATAATAATAACAGAAAGGAGAAGTAGAGAGAGATAAAACCCAAGAGAAACAAGTGATGCCCAACACAATTGCTCACCACCCCCTGATTTATGCCCAGCTCATCCCCTGGCAGCAGTTGGTCCCTCTTGGCCACCTTCCCCCAGTTTATACACTGAGTATGACATTCAGTGTTATGGAATATCCCTGTGGCCAGTTTTATATCTCAGTTTTTGTCAGCTGTCCTGGCTGTTCTCCCTCAGAGCTTCTTGTTCTCCTCACTGGCAGAGCATGAGAAACTGTAAACTCCTTGATTTTTAGAGTAAGCCTTCCTAGCAACAACTAAAACATCAGCGTGTTATCAACATTATCCTCATCCTAAATCCAAAACAGCACTCATAAGCTACCAAGCAGAAAATTAACTCTATCCCAGCCAAAATCGGTACAGCCTTAGAATCAAAATTATGTATGAAGTGGAAAAAATTCCTTCTGTCCCTGGCAGGTAATCAGTAGAAGCTCCAGAGCATGGAATAAATTTTATGTAAACATATAATGTAGCAACACCTTTTTTTTCAAACCCACTTGGTGTTTCAAGGACTCATATCACAAGTTTAAATTGAAGTTTCTGCCCATCACTAGTCTATTTGAAAGGCTATTCCAGGATGTCAATCTTCTGATGGTTGGAAACCTTCTCCCATTTCCAGTCTAAATTTATTCATGACCAATTTATATCCATTTGATCTTGTTCCAGCATTATCCTTTAGGTTAAATAATCCTCCTCCCTCCGCAGTATTTACTCCTGGATATATCTATAGTTATTTTCTCCCATCTCCAGTCTTGTTTCACTAGGCCAAACAAACCAAGTTATTTTTTTCTCTTTCTGTAAGATAGATCTTCTGTTGGTGAGGAAAGAACTCTTTCTCTTCACCCCTGCTACCATCAGTTTCTCTCCTTGGAACAGTGTGGTCCCCACAATATTGGTCAGAGACTGCGAAAACCAACTTTCTCAGATTCTGCTTGTGAGACTCTGAACTTCCTAGTCTAAATAATGATAACTTCCAGTCTAAACAAACCTGCAGGTGCTGTTCTCTCTTTTTTCTATCTCTTTGTGCTAAGATGTTAAGTTAGCCAACCAGCCAAATAGAATGTATTGATTAAGTGACCAATCCGGTCCACTTGGATCGGAACAGTGTATAAAAGAAGTAATACTTGTAGTAAAAGTAGAGATTCTGCAAAACCAGCCTTTGAGTCAGTGTCTTTTGTTATTATAATGGCAACAGAACAGAGGTGGCAGGAGCTGTGGTATCAGAAATGAGGCCTTACCAATGCTGTGGATGGTGTTTGCCTGTGTCCACCAACACAGCCTGGCCCAATGCACCTGAGATTCAGACTGGCTTTTCACCACCACTGTGCCTCACTCCCAGCTCCCTGACATCTGGCACTGGGATAGAAGCACATTGGCAACACATTATTTCTGAGCAATTTGCTTGGATGTCAAAGGATATGTGTATCAGGAAGATGAAAGTTGCACTTTCTTCCATGGTAAATTTGTTCTTTTATGCAGAACTGTTCCCAACAGAAACATTCTAAGGAAAATTCTTAGAGTGGAAATTTCCATTCTTCCTTCACATGAATACAACGTGCTCTTAAATTGGAAGCCTAACTCCTAGGAGGACCTAGGAAACAAACAAAAAGAGACAAGGCTATTTTGGACCTTGCTTTGGAGAAATGTGGGATTTTCTGACTTGTTTCATTGTAATTAAAGTAACTGTAGAGAAAGATGAAAAACAAAGACTTGTAAGTCTGAAGTCAATGGAAATAAAACAGTCTCAGAAGCCCTAATCTCCAAAGGCCTTGTCTCAGCTTCAGGAGACAGCTGAGCTTGCTCTGCATCTCTCTGGGTTAGAGCCTGTGAAAAGCAAGTGCAGAATGCAACAGAAGCTTAAATTGCTTTAAAACAAGCAAACATGTTAGCAAAGTGTGTGGTGATTTGTTGCGGATAGTAGGAGAAATAACTGTGTAGGGAAGCAGGTTTCCTTCTCTTGCTGTTTGGGGGTTTTTGGTTGGTTTTTGTTGTTAATATTATAAAGCAATCAGGAAGGGGTGCACTGAAATGGTGCAATTCAGCATGTGATTAAAATAGAGTTATTTCTTGTTTCAACTGGATTTTCTTGTTTTCTTGCTTGGATGCCTACCCAAGCATTCAGCAGAGTTAGGCTAAATACTGAACATGGTTAAGAAATGTCCAGGAAGTTCCCAGCACTTCTAATAAACTGTGTGATCATTCTGCATGGCCAGACTTTGCAGTGACCTGTGAAAAAACTTTTCACACTGGTTGTACTCAAGTTTGATGCACAGACAACATAGAATTGGACGTCTTCTTCATGCTAAATGTTTGGAAAAGAGGGAACAGATCTCATTCTTCAAGAGGCTGGAGAGCAGCTGCCAGTTCAGAGTTGGACACATTTCTGTTTGAATATTGCAGAAAAATTGAATATTGCAGAAAAAGATTAATATTGCAGACAAAAACTTCTTGAAAAATGCAGATTTAGTTCAGTCAAAATCTGATTATGAACCAATGTTAATAAGTGATTTGTTAGGAACAGACATTTCTGACTGAAGGTTAAAATTGTTTGTTTGCTGTTTCCCCAAAGAGAATGTTTCACTAAAATATTTACACTTATGTTTTGAAATAGAAGGACAAAGAAAACCAACCTAAAAACAACGTGACATTTTATTTGGTAGAAATGATTGATGAGAGGAAATAGTAGAGGGGAATAAGGGAGTATTTCATGCTGGAAAACTGTTCTCCTTTGTTTACCTGTTTGTTTCAGGTCTGAATAAATCAAACCACTTCTTGATGTTTTGGTTTGGCCAGTGCTCTTTGTCCTCAGGGCTGTCAATCAGTCTCAGAGGACCTGCAGAACAATCTCCTGGGATCACACTTATGTGTGCCCAAAGCTGATATCTGAGGGCTTCTGGGGAAGCCACGACTTTTTAATAGACCTGGATGCATTTTTCTGACATCAGTTTTTTCACCCTTTGAATCTAGCTAAGCCTTTCACATCTTTGCAAAGTATGATACAAATTAGTACTTGCAACAGTATCTCAACTGTATGCCAGGTGTACAACAGTGATCTCAGCTCATTTTCAAGGCAGATAATTAAGATCCAGTAAAAACAAATGACTGACCCATTGTTACTTTAGCAATTCATTTGTAAAGTGTAAATGATTAATTGGAAGCTCTTGCCATACTTTCACCTGGCCAGAATGATTCTATCACAATGCAAGGAATAGACCATAAACAAACCTCTCCATCAGAAATCTCTAATCTTTTGTTGATGGCTTGCTTGGCAGGCTCTGTGGATACTCTGGGACATCTTCCAAACAGGCCCAAAGAAATTAATTGTATCCTAACCCGTTTTGAAATATAGGTCAGCCTTTCATGGCTTTGCTAAAGAAAAGGCAACCTTAATCATCTAAGACAGTAAAGCCTGGAAAAGGTGGAGGTTTTCAGGCTCTCCATTGAGGATCTTCCAGGACAAAATAACATTCTGACTGCCCTGAAAATAGCCTTACTGTAAAAAGGAAAGAAAAGGAAAAGGAAAAGGAAAAGGAAAAGGAAAATCCTAAAGCCTGGAAATTCCTTTGATAGTTTCTCCTAGTCTTCCAGTTTCTTTCTTCCTAGCTGCTTTTCAATTCCCTGAGCATGAAGCCAGTTTTTAAAACTGGAAACTGAAGCAGAAATTTTAAGCGACTCATTCAGCAAAAAAGTAACGTGGAGTTCAGAAAGTTTGGACTTCCCTTCCAACCCTGCAATCACCAAACAGCTCCCCTCTGGAGTGATTAAGTCATCAGATGGGATGATGAAGCTGACTCCTGTGGAAGAATGTTGATGTGGTTCTCATGAAGTTTGCTCCTCAGCCCCTTCTGAGACTATTGATCCTTCTGGCCCCAGCATGGTGCCTGTGCTCTGCAGGGGAAGCAAAGCCACCCCGATGGGGCACAATATTCCCCTGCTAAGTTCTTACAGAGCTGGTTGGCCTCAGCCCAGAGACACTGTCTACCAGTGGCTTTCCCACTTAGCCCAGTCACATCTATGTCTGCTTGGCTTATTTGCAGAGCATTTTGTAGTGAATTTGCTTCTTAGAACACATTCTTCATCATATCAGGGAAACAATGGGTTAATTTTTAACCTTTCCCCAGTGAGAGATGTAGTAATTCTTTATCTCCTTGATGCAAATTTGCAGTACCAGTGTCAGAAAAGATGATCATCAGCACTTATTTCCTGGATGACTACAGAAATATCAAGACAAACTGCACTTATTTAAGGGTACATTTCTCAATGCTCTCAGGCTTTCCTGCTGTCTTAACATCAGCAGCCATTTAACCACTCTCTAAGCTTCCAGTATTTTTCCTAACTTAGTGTAAGCAAATATTGATCGTGACTAAGATAGTAACTGAGTTCATTCATGATAATAGATGGTCCATTGGCTGCACCCATTCAAGCTCCTTTAAAAGCAAGAAAGAACTTTAATTGCCTGGAGAGACATGGGATGATATTGCAGCAGATTGAAACCTATTAATAAACAGTAAATTCAAGGTTTACCCTAGCTTGTTTATGCTCGTTAGTATTAAAGTTTCCCATGGAATAGAAAGATGACTAAAAGGGTCATTTCAGACAGAATACCAGCCTGATTATGCAGCTTTTATAAAACATCCTCTTTAATCACTAAGAATATCATCATACAAAGCTGCAGTACTTTCTTGAAAAGACTCAGTTCTCTATTAAATGGGCTTTTTCTCCATTACCTGAAAGATCTGTAAATTTGGCATTAGTTTTATGCCCTATCATTTTGTTTGCTGTAGGAACAGAGGACCAGAGGGCATCACTGAATTCCTAGGAATTACTGTAGAGGAAGGATGCACAATTTTTCAACTTTTACCATCTGTGTCTATTTGAAAACCAGAAGCAATTACGAATATGTCTGCATGTCTCAATGAATTATTTTAGAGGCTTCTGTAAGCCAAGGCCTTCAAGATATTAGCAAAATGCTGCTTCAAGTAAATAATATTGCCTGGCAGATGTATCTCAGGTCCTCTCAAACTTCAGTAAACCTTGGTTCATGTCGTACACAGGCAAGGAGTCCAATTTCTGTAGACACTCAAGCAGAAGAAACTTTAGCCAAGAAGAAAGGATTACTAGCCTAAGGATGAGGGCAGGGTTCCTTTATCATATATTATTCCAGAACCATGTGGTTTTCCTTCAGTTCTCAGAATCACCAGTGCTTCAAGCATGAGAGTTGCTTAACTTCCTCAGCTTTATCTTGGAGATCTGTGGCCCTGCTAGCAGCTCCTCCTGTACATATGTCAGAGCACCTGTGAAACAATACCAAATTAGCACGGTGGGGTTTCATAGCCATGCTGCACCAAGAGAAACAGTGAAACAGATCTCTGACCTCTTCAACCTATTATCTCCCCTAGGAGATAATATATCTCTAATTTATCTGAAACCAATTGCTTCACTAAAACTGGCAGGCATGTGAAGAGGACTCCTGAGGACAGTTTCCATTACACTCTGCAATATACAGAACTTTGATTTTTTTCTGAATTTACAATGAAATTAAATACTATATTTACTATGAGGTCATTCCATAATTTTGGAGGTTTTTAATAAAAAACCCTCCTGTGTTTGGCAGGGTGTCTAAAGCTGACATCAGCAACATCTGGGAGCACAGAGTAGCACCTCACAGATGCTGAGCAACAATCTCACTGAAGCTAATGGCAAAGACATTTGTTCATTGCATACAAAAATTAGGCCCCCAGCCAACATTTTCCCATTTGAAGTTAGGCACTGCAGTTGCTACTGAGCACCACAAACATGTTCCAAATGTGCCTGCAACAGCATTACATTTCTCAGAAACGAAAGAAAATCTTCTGCAGTTGAGTATTACTGCCCTTTTTATACAACCTAAAAAGTTTAGAGCAAAGGCAAATGGAAATTTGACAGATGTCACTTATTCTCTACACTACCATGCCTTGCCCCTTGCCAACAGCTGAGGGAGATCTTACAGTCACCCCCTCTTGGGCAGTTACTGAGTTTTGGGGAAGGAGTACATTTCAAAATTAATGAGGAAAAGCAACTCCTAAGTGCAGCGGGTTCATCTTCATTTTTTAAGCACTTTGCTGATTCTGCTGTCTGCCCTAAATGCCACCTTATCAGCAGACTGAGAAGTCCACTCCCTAAAGTTTCTTGCATATGCACTTACTGTTCATTATTTCTCTCACAATGCTCGACTCAGCATTAAATTAGCCTCACAGACAGAAGGTAAATAATTGTGAGTATTTTTTGCTTTGAAATGGGAAAAATCATGCTTCTGTGATAACACAGCAAACATCAAACAGAATGGTCAGTTTTATACACCAGCTGAATTTAAGGTCACCTCTCAGAAAAGGTCTTTTTCACTCCATTTGCAATAAGTTAAGATGTGACCTGTGTTCCTAACATAATAATCCAAAGACCTCCAGTGAACTTATTGCATTTCCAGAGAATGAGATACAAGAGCCCTACTACCTATAAGGACTTTAAAAATTGTTTCAAACCCCACTGAGATGTCAAGCCATGAGCCTAGAAAGCAGAAAGTCTTTATTCACAGCAATTTTGGGGGGAGTATGTCTGTGTACTAAGAAAGCAGTCTGGCTGATGCTCTGAAACAGCAAAAGCACAAATACCTGGGACTTATGTGAAATGCATTCCAATATAGCATGGACACAGAGTCGACTGTTCACAATCTCAGGCAGGTGGTTAAAGTCAGTAGAAGCCTTGAAAGCCACAAAGCATGACGACCTGTACAAAATGCAGAAGAATTTCAGACATATGAAATCTGGACGGGAAGGAAGAAGGCAGCATGTCCTTCTTGAGAGGGGGACTAGCTAAGGGAGAAGGGATACAGCTACACAAGGGAGGCAGTTTCTGTGTTTCAGAGGAAAAGCCATGACCTCAGGAGGACTTGAGCATATCAAACACCTGACAACCTGTGAGAGCAGTAAGGGAAGGGAGACAGAGAAATGTGCACAGTATTTTATTATTTCCTTGCACTGAGAGTAAAAGGAGATAGTGCTTCTAAATCTTTCCATAAGCATGTCTGTACGTTTTAGCCATATGTTCAACTAAAACCCTAAAGAAATGAATTATAAATCCAGAGCACCTACAGGGAAAATCCCCTAAGCTATAAAGCGATTTAGTACCAGCTCTGGTAACTCATGGAAGCTGAGCTACAGGTTGATTTTCCTCTGCAAGATCCAGAGACAGGGATCCTGTGTCTATAACTTCATTGATTCTGCAGTCTGTTCAGATAAATGTCTTTGGGAGAAGGCAAGACCCAGCTGGGAGCTGCCTCATGAGTACCTGGGCAGCAAGAGCTCTTGGCAGTGCAAAAGCAAAGCCCCTCCAAGAGCTTTCCAGTGAGGCTCTGTTTCCATGAACTGCAGTTTGTGTCAGTCAGTACAGGACCAGGCTCCACACTGGGACATTACATGATGCTGGAACATTTTCCATTTCACAATATAGCTCTTTCGATTTAACGTGATCAGCTGAGTCCTCTTGGAGAAACTCCTTCCCAGATACAGAATTCCACTGCAAGGTCCTTTGGTATCTGTGAAACGGGAATGTTTTGTTAGCTAGCTTGGCTGCTTTTAAAATTTCAACCATCACTTCAAATGCCATAAAATTGGCCTTTTCCCTCTTGTGAGCACAATTCACTTGAGGGCACTGAAGCAAGGCAAGATTGTATTTGTGCCTGTGTATTGCTCATTCAGGTGATCAGGGAAAAGCTCACACTCCATTGGCGATGTGTTGGATCCTACAAGGTATGAAAATCCCAACACACTCTGCACAAACATGCTGTTTGGCAGCTTCCAGCATGCTCTGTTCTTACACATGAATTTTATAAGCGCTCTTGTGCACACCAGTATCAAAAAACTTGCAAACTGGCGCAGATTTAGGAGTAGATCCCTTCATTTATGCAAGGTGAGGCAAGCAGAATTACAAGACAGGTAATGCTCTCAAATGCCCCCATGCTGTTCTACGTAGTGCCAAATATAAGATGGAATCAGATCTATCTATCTATATATCTATATATATATCTTTTAATGAGAATGGCATTTCCCCCATTATAAACACAGTAATTCATCTTATTTCATTTTTATCCCCAAACCTGCTTTATAGGATGGGGTTTCCCATTTTATAACCTGACACTCAGCGTTGATTTGTTTGTTTTTCTTAATGGGCAAAACAGTTGTACTGATGCACCCTGGTGCTGGGTGATATTAACAATCAGTGGTTCATGGCTGACACTTGAAAGCAGGAGCTTTAAGTGATGGATTAAACTTGTCATTCAGAAGCTCCGTTCTGCTTTTATCTGTGGCATGCTCTGTCCTTGATAAAGATTCTCACCAAATAAGAAAAAATGCTCAGGGTGCTCAATAACAAAAGAGGAAAGATGAATCTGGATGAAAGTGAGAAAATATTTCATTCAAGTGGTGACTCATCTATTTTTATTTTCCATGCATAATTCCAGGGATCTGTAGATAGCTGTGCCTAGGGAATAACCTATGAGAAAGAAGCAGCTTGGCTGGAATTGAGAACCAAATTTGCAATCAGGCACTTAATTAGAACACAAACACTGTCAAATAGTAACATTATCACCTATAATTGGTCCAACAGAAAGAAACACTAATTGTGACATTAGAGGATAGAACGCTTTCAGGCAGGATCTCTGTTAAAATGCAAACACTAATTGACATGATGAGGAAGACAAAAATCCAAGGTAATAAAAGAGGCCATTATGCTTTATCTTTGCAAATGGAAGGCTACTTTAGAAACACTCAATAGTTAAAGAAAGGGCAGGTGGCTTAAGCAAAGCAGTAAATGAAATAATGAGCATTGTTGATTCACTGCCTTTGTCTCAGGGAGCCAGAGTGATTACAAAGTGATGAGCAAGAGCCACAATCTACTTTCTGCCTCATTAGTGTAAATCCAAAGTAGCTCCATTGAAGTCAGTACAGTGGATATTTACAGGCTTTCAGCTCTGCCCCTCAGTTACAAGCTCTGGACTGTGAGCAGCAAGGCAGTGAATAAGGAATTCAGCCCATGCCTTTCATGGATTGGATGCTAATTGATCAGCAGTTGTTCAGCCTAACCCCAGTGAGGGAAGATCTACCAAAGCCCAGGCTGGGCTGGCAGCTGGATCCTGGTGGCCTAAGGTGTCTGTCAGGTAGTTTAGCTCAGAAGGCTTAGGAATCAAGACTGCACTATATGGAGGGACTAAAGCTGCTGCTCCTTAAAGTTTGCTCTCTTCCTACACAGTCCCAAACAAAATGTACACCACCACCCCCATTTCCAGCTCCCTCTGTATTCTTCCTTCCAAGCTGACATGTCAAGACACCGAAATTTTTATCTAGAAATAGTCCCCATCCTCAGCTGTCTCTTTGAAATAATTGTGTACAGGCACTTTGCCTTGAGGCCTTGCCACTGCGCCTTGGATCTAACATCACACCCAGAGTACATTTAACAGATGACTTCTAGTGGGAATTCAGAGGAAGAGGGAAAACATGAATGGCATGTCCCTCTACACGCCACCAGGACTGCTAATACTCACAAGTCACTATTTCTTTCCAAAATCTAGCTGAAAAGCATTGCTCCTACACATGATCTCCTTGTAGATAGCTTAGCTTTATCCTCAATGGTATTTTTCTCCTTTTGCTTTGGTGACACTCTAATATGCCTGTCCAAATCAAGATCTCCACATCTGGCTGTGGTGAAGCCTTCCCAAAGCAGTGTTGCCTAATGACCTGACTGTTTATATTCTCAACTAAGTGCAAGCAGAAGTGCTAGAGCAAAGCAATTTTTGGTGCTTGCTCAGTCTGTTACAAACCCATCTTTCACACACAGTACTCCATTTTCAGGAGTCTTCTGACTGATTTTGAAGCTGCATGGTATTGCTCAGGTCTATTACCCCAGTAATATTTCCCAGGAAGTTCTGGCAAAGGTTTGCTAGAATGTGGATATCTGAAATTTACTGGGTCTTTTCCAACATCTAAACAGTAGAAATTAGATCCGAAACAGGTAACATATTTTTCCTGCCATGAATATCTTAATGCTTGAGGTTTGTGAGTCTTTATCAGCAGAATGTGCCTTTCATGGGTGTCACACCCTCACCTCTCACACCTCACTGTGCTTCATGGAAGTCCCCTGTCTGACTTGTTCTCTTTCACTTTTTTGCTGATGCTGAAATGCAGACCTACCAATGTGACTTTTCCCTTCCACAGTAGAGGTTAGCACTGTATTTAATCCCCCCCACATCCTTTGAGACTACCTTGGTTTTCTTCCACTTTTCAAAATTAATTGCCAGCGACAGAGTCAATTCATTAGCTAAATTAAAAACCTGGGAAGCATATTGTCCAGATCTGCTGATCCCAACCTATCACAGAGTTGAACAAAGTATTTCCTTACCTGGCCTTCATTAGCAGCTGCATTGGCCAGGCTTCTATTCCTTTCCAATTGTCCGTACCACTCTCCCTGTTAAAGACCAATTAAAAAAAGGAGATGAAAAAGCAGGCCAGCAACTCAACCACTGGAGATCCCTCATTGATTTCTCTGGCTCTCTTCATGCATTAATGGGGCCATTTTCACATTTTCACTTTTTCTCTTTCAAAGTATTAACAGCTGTTCCTGTGCCATTAAAAGACTATTAATAAAGACATCTCTTCATTTCAGTTTTCAGCTCTAACTTTCTTGTGGTTTGTGGGAATGAAACAAAACAATACAGTGGGAAAAGTACACATCTACATGCTTTGGTGCACTACCTAATTTCCTTGGGAGAGGCAAATAAAAGTCTCTTAGCTGCCATTTGTCTCAGAACCCTACTTACTTTATTTTTGCTCATCGAGCACATGCAGATTATTTCATTGAGTGCCACGTGTGCCTTAGGCATTCAAGGCTGCATCACTATCCAAATTCAGGCAAAGATCACCCTCCTGTTGTCTTCTCTCCAGGCACCTCAGGGCTTTTCCCATATTGTTCCCAGGGAACATCCCCTCTACAGGTGGCAGAGCCACTTGGGTCTGTACAGTGCTTGCACTGGTGACACAAAACCAAAACCAAATTCCCATGTGCTGAAATCAGGCACATCATAATACCTTCTCCTGATCAACAGCTTTTCTGAGGGGCAAATATAGTAGAGAAGGAAGAGCCTGAAAAGATTAGAGTAGCTGATTCCACTCCAGGCAATATCACCCAGAAATATGAAAGAGGAAGAAGGCTGCAGTGTGCCACCACACATTTTTTATCTAATTCTCAGAAAAGATCAGAGAGCAAAGGCTCCACTCATGCCAGCCTGACTTATCACTGGGGCCAGCTTTAACTTCCTAGTTAAGATAGAGGTCAATGAGGTGCCCATATAATTTCCAAAATAAAGAGTAAATTTGAGAAGACATGGTCTATCTCAGCAAGATGGTGAGCATAAAGGAATCAATTAAATTGTTCTGCAACATTATCTGTAACAAATTATTCTGTACATTAGCTGAAAATCTGAACTGTGCCCACGGTCTACCCGGTTGCACTCAATAGGAGACTTACTAATCACTGAAATGAGCCTAAGCATTAGGCTCAAATTGATTGATTCCCAGAGGAAAATACTGAGAACTGAAACCCGTAGAAGTCCCACAGCAGCAGATTCATTCGATGGAAATCTGATTGATCTGTGCAAACAGGAAAAAAGCCCATAAGAACCTGATTGTTGAGATTTTTAGAACATTTCCTGTGGCCAGCATACAATAATCTGCAATAACAGACATTTTCAGTAGCACATGAAACTGTGGCAGAGTATGAGAGTCCAAAAGAACACAGTGAGGAGGGCAGATTGGAGGATGTAGTTCCCAGTCCAGGGACGTTTTGCACGTTTGAATGTTTGTGCATGTTTATAAGGCTAGAGTAGAAGAAGAGGTGGAATGAAAAGACAGGAGCACAGGACTAATTCAGTCCATTTAGCATTTATTTCGAGTAAGTAATCTGAGCTCAGAGGAATAGAGGCATACAGATCGATTTGAAATCCTGCACTGGATTGTATGTTACAGCACTTTTATGCACTTCAGTTTGTTTTCAGCTGTGGACTAGTGAAGCACCAGGCATAATGCAACATTCTGACTGTTGTGGCAGGAAAGCTGTGGTTAGAAGAGAGGGTCCTTTGGAGGTGGGGCAGTGCTGAACTGAGCTGACTTCCTGCTCTGCCTGGAGATGTGCTCAGGTCTCACCCTGGACTTACTCCCTGGAGGAGGGTTCCAAGGGCCGACTGTGCATGTGTGAACAAAAGGGTGAGAAAAAATCTGGTTTAGATAAGAGGCCTGCACCAGGTTAACAATGAAAGGAAGTGGGTCAGAGCCCTTCATTCTCTTTTTTCCCCTTTCTCCTTTTCTTTCACTTTCGCTGTTTGCCCCAGCTCTGGACCATCTACATGAACTGATGATATTCTCTGTTCTCTCTTCTCCACGTTTATTTCTCTTCTCCCTTGATTTGCTTGGGCAAGGCATGGCTGTCATTTTCTATTCCATACTCCACACTGTTTGTTGTGGGAGTAGGGAGCTTGTGGAAGTGTTTTGTGACTTGTGAGCCAGCACCTTTGAGCAGTTTCTTTTGAGAACTTGAAAGTTTATGGAAGAGTACAGCACAAAATTAAAGGCTTGTTAGCTGCTGCATGTGGAAGTCCATTGTATAAATTTAAGGGCTCCTTAGTCAACACCTTTTGAGTCTCTATATTGGGCTGGCTGCTGGAGTTGAATGACTACATAGTAAAGAACAGGAGTTCCCTGACCCAGGGCCTGGTGTCTTTGTTCAGCTTGGTGAGAATTCATAACAAATATCATGGCCCTCCCTGCACCCTCTTCTTTAATTAAACAACAACAACAATGACACCAAAACAAACAAACAAGAAAAAAACTTGTTTTACATCTGGTTCCCTGTGCTATGTGAAGTTCTCCTCTCTCTCAAGCCCTCTGTGGTGCCTCTTCCCCAGGAAAAGTCTTTTTCAGGAGAAATCCTCTTTTTCTAGGAGAACAGTTTTCAAGAGAAATGGATGCACATGGCACAGTCTATTCCACGTCTTGGGTCAGTGATTTCCAGGACCAGCCACTGGGTCCTCATGCACTGAGGCTCCTGCCAGCTGTGTTTCATGGAGGTAATTCAGGTTGAATCCTGTGTGCCCTGACAACCTCTGCAGGCCCAGCAGCACAGACAGTCATGGTGGGCTGGTTTGAGCAGCTGCTGCCCTGGGCTGGGGCAATTGTTTTGTCCGCATTGCTACTCTTTTCTCTCTTCAAGGGCCTGGTCAGGAGCACAAGCTGTTTTCCCTGGATCTGACCACGGTGGCAGAAGACAGATTCTCCTTCGTGCACACCAGCCAAGCCATGGGAATGTCTCTGTCAGGCCTGCTGTGCTATCTTTCAATCCCCAAGATGCTGGAATTAAGGCAGGTCCAAGAGAAAGAACAGCTTTTGATTTTGAGTAACTGCTTTAATTGCTGATTCTGAGCAATGCTATGACTAAAGGAGAAGTGATAGTTTAAAACCTGCCCTTTTCACAAAAAATGTAGGAACTCAGAGACCTTTGCAAGAGTCTCCTTTGGCTTTCTACATGCCAGCTATTAGTACACTGATGCGGCACTAAAGTAACTACTCAACTTCAGCCCACTGGTAAATACTAAGGATGGAAGAAGATAAATGTCCTGCTTTGAAAGAAATCCCTTTTTGGACTCCTATAGCCACCAGTGGATGAACTGTCCTGGGCAGCTTGTTCTGGATGAGCCTGCTCAAGGAGGGGAGTTGGACCAGAGGACCTCCACAGATCCCAAAAGCCCATCAGTGGACACTGCTGTGCTGAGTGACGTGACAGAATAGGCAGGGAGCTGGCAGCTGTGGCTTTGGCTCAGAGACTCCTGAAAGCTGGCATGTCACTGGGACAGCCTGTCCCAGCCCTTGCCCTGCCCTCCTCCGAGCCCTGGTCAGCAATGCAGGCTCTCTGTCCCCCTAGAACTGTACCCAGTGACTACCACACAACAGGTGTCCTTGCTTGTCCAGGTGATGCCCTCCCTCGGGGTCCCACATCTGCATGGTGACACTCACGGGACAAGTGAGCACAACTCAGCCAGAGCACAAGCTTGCCTTTCCTTCCAGAATTCACCTGGTGAGGAGCAAAGTCATCCTCCACTGCCGGACAGGGCCGTTGGAGGCTCTTGCTTGGGATCAGCCTGCAAGAACCAGGCTCTGCTGACAGAGCAGCCCCGCAACAGAGGGGGCATTGGGGAGCTGCCACCTACCCCAGCAGCCTGAGCATGGCAGGGCTGGGACCTTCTGCCCTCCTGGGCTCTCTGCCTCCTGGGATCTCTGCCCTCCTGGGCTCTCTGCCCTGCACAACAGCATTTCTCCCAGTGCCCGTGGCAAGGACATGCCCGTGTTCCTGGTGGCTCTCCAATCCCTCTGTTTGCTAAAAGGCACCACAGACCCTTCCTCCCTCCCACACCAGTTCACTCCACTAGCGACTCATTCCTGGCACCCCAGCCCAGCCACAGGGCAGCCGCGCTCACCTTTGTCAGGTCCTCAGCCAGCCTCTCCAGACTCGTGGCACTAAATGTCCTCCACTGGGTAAAAGACAAGGAGTGGGAGAAGGGGACCAGTGACACCTCTGCTGCTCGGCTGGGGGAACAGAGCTCAGGGACACAGCCCAGAGCAGGGACCCTGCATGGCAGCAGCTCACCTCCTTCTCCAGGGGTTAGATGCTTAGCAGATAGGTCACTTTGTCCTGTGCAGTGCGAAAGAACAGGGAGAGAGCTGGATAAGCCCCCAGCTGCCTATCCTCTCTTCTTAGGCACCTCTGCCCAGCACTGCCCCCAAATATAGGGGCACCTCTGCCCAGCTAGGAAGCTGTGTTCCCCTGTCTGGCTGCTCCTGGAGCATTTCCCAGCTTACCCCTGTAACGTTCCCACCCACAGCTCCTTCAGTGCCTGGAGCTGCAGAAAGAGAGCAGTAACCAGTGCCAGGCCCTGCTGCTCCCCCAGCCCAAGGGCAGATGTGCCTGTACAGCCCTGCCCCGTGGGAAAGGACACAGGGGCAGGACAAAGGCCCACGGTGAGGGCGGGACAGAGGCGCTGCCCGAGCCATGGCTCCCTCTGAGCTGCCAGAACAGCAGCTTTTACCCTTCCCAGCTGGGGACCAAAAGGTGACCAGGGGATGTAGGACATGGAAATGCCCCCAGCAACTCCCTGCCAGGGAAGGCAGAGATCATTCCCAGAGTGGTGTGTGCATGGCTGGGAACTTCTCCTGCCCTACCATGGGGTGTAGCATCACAATTTACCCAGAAGTGGCACTGCAGGAGCTGGTGGGCCAGATGAGGATGATGGAGGTCCCATCCTCATCACTGCCTTCCTCCTGCTCCTCTCCTTCCTCTTCTTTCTCTGCCACTGCCTCCTTCCCGCTGCTCAGCACCCACAGCTGGCCCAGGGCCAAGCAGAGCTGTGGGTGCAGGGAGATGCTGGGCTGCAGAGAGGACAGGCAAGCCATGAGCTGCAGGTGGCCTCCCTGACGTGCCCCTGGGCACGGCTCTGGTGTCAGTGTTGGGACAGACACCGGTGCCTCTAGCACTAAGGTGCTGGGAATTACGTCAGGGCATCTCTGCCCTGTCCCAGAGCCAGGGATGGCACCCTGCTGGTGGGTCTTGATGAGACTGAGACCCGAAGGGATTAGGCTTCACATGGTGAGCAAGTTGATCTAGTGGACTCTGAAATAAGAAGGGCTGGGGGAAAGCAAGGGTATGTCCAAAGCATTTGCAGCCAGAGAAATACCAGCTTCTTGGATGAGCTTTGAAACAGCTCACCTGTATGAGGCTAAACACAGCACAGAAGTGGCTTTTTTTGTATTAACTCTATTATTTAACTAATCCTTCAGCAATTGCCCTGAAGTTCCTTCCTCAACGTTTCTGTAGAGGAAAGATCATGGTTCCCTTTTCTAGCATTGTGCCTGCAATTACACTCTGTGGCATTACAATTATGGAGGCATTACACTGTGGTTCTGCTCCACAATATCTGTATATTAACATTAATTTGATATAAGCACAAGAATAACTGCACGACAGAATAATTGCACTCTAATGATTATATAGTTAAAGTACCTGGATTATAAAAATATGCATGCATTAAGTATCAAACTAAAGAGATAATAATAAGCCATTAATTCATATAGGCAACTTCCAGAAATATGAATGAGTTATGATTAGCTATCCTAAGGCACAGCACTAATGTAATTACAGTAATTAAATTGTATTTATGAAGGGTAAAAAGGGGGAAATTGTTGTATGAACCTTTCTTAAGGCTGTTGTTTTCATGCAGAAATGGAAGAATTTTGATCCGTTTTTTAGAATGACTTATACTCCAAGATTTCTCCCTCCCTACTTCTCGCTTCTCATATATTTATATATATATATATATATTTTTTTTTTTCCCTTTCTCTACCGGGGAAAGACATGCAGGGGTGTTTCATGGACGACAGCCTTTAAGAAGGTAAGGAAGGAAGCCAGGAAGGAAAGGAATGGAAGAAAGGAAAGGAAGAGAGGAAAAGGAAGGATGGAGAGGGAGGACAGAGGGAAGGAAAGGGAAAGAAAGGGAAGGAAAGGGAAAGAAAGAAGGAAAGGGAAGGGAAGAAAATGAATGCAAGGAAGAAAAGGAAAGCAAAGAAGAAAAGCGGACAGGTATGTCCATCATCGCCTGCACAGAAAGAAGAGGCGGGGAACGGGACCCCAGAGCCCCTCACCACACAGGGGTGGCGGCCAGGCTCGGCGCCCAGTGCCCGCCCCCAGCCCCTCCGGGCCATGTAGAGGTGCGGCTCCAGCCGCGCTCTTGCCGGAGCGCCGGGTCTCCCCCTGCGGGCAGCAAGCGGCCGCTGCCCGCCCCCGTTCCCGGGGCCCGTGCGTGTCCCAGCCCCGTCCCGAGGGCCCGCGCACCCCCGGCCCGCCTCCCGCGCCCGCCGGGCCATTTTTTTCATCAATGAACGCTCCGCCC